>RCUC01114957.1:0-11006 GCA_003697995.1 Taxidea taxus jeffersonii
CTGGGGACTCTGTCTTCTGCCCCAGAGGAGCCCTGGCTAGATCACCTTTCTTTAGCTCCCAATGGAAAGCAGTTTTGATCATCCTGACAGGAAATCAGGATGTGAACAGCTTCAGGACATGCACAAGCATATCCTTCTCAGAAATCAGCCAACATGACATGCTGATGAAAGCACACCTGTTGGTTAAGAGAAGGACCTGAGCAGGCCTGGTAACAGGGAGTTAGAATCAAAGATGAAGTGAACCAGCTAGCTAACACTAACTTCCATGTTGGAGCTACTGGAGGGGGTAGATAAGAGAAAGGAAATGACAGCAGGGAATGACACGTGGCAATGGCCAAGGGACTAACATGGAGGCACGAGAGGGAAGAAGCCCTCCGTGTAAAGCTGGTTGGAGGTGCAGAGGTTTGGGGATCAGTGCTTTGGGGGCTCTATCCTTGGCCTTTTCTATCAGGTACCCGACTCTGATGTTGGGGGGTGGAGTGGGGCCGGGAAGAGCAGATGAACATTTACTGCCTGTCCCAGATCCTCTTACTCCAGCATGAGAAGGTTGGGCTGGTGACTCTTGTAAAGGCTGAGAGACACTTAACAGAGGGATATTATGATGAAAGCTGGATTTCTGGAGAGCACAATGGCACGATGCATTTAAGTTAGACCAAAGCGAGGCTTTTCTAATGGCAAGGGATATAAGACCAGGATAAGTGGAGCCGCTTGCCCTGAATGAGAGTTGTAACCCCCATCATGCTCAAATCTCAAAATCCCAAATATTTGTTACTCAGTGAGGTTCAACTGAAGGTCCTAGAGTTTGAAATCTTGATGATTTTATCTTAGCTACAGAGTGAACAGGAATCATCCGATGTGAATTGTTGCTGAAATATAAAAATTGATTTGAAGAATAGCTCTATCTAGGAAGTACTTTAATCTACAACAGAATCACGATCAAGAGGCAGTTTTAAGGCCTGTTACCAGGCCTGCTCAGGTCCTTCTCTTAACCAACAGGTGTGCTTTCATCAGCATGTCGTGTTGGCTGATTTCTGAGAAGGATATGCTTGTGCATGTCCTGAAGCTGTTCACATCCTGATTTCCCGTCAGGATGATCAAAATTGCTAATTAGTTATTACTAACTAATAAGTTAGTAATGAAATTAGAAATAAAAACATTCTCCAGTCCTGGACCCACTTCTCCCTTGTGTCAATATGTAATCGAGAGACTTTCTGGGAGGGAATGTACAGGGAAAACATTCCCTGGATTGAATGTTGGTAAGGGCAGCAAGGATGGGGGAGTGGGAAACATGAGCCAGATGATGGAGCCATGAGAAAAACTGGAGAGAAGAGAGGGAGATGGAAGATGGGAGGCCTGGAGTCTTCTGTGAGCCCCTTGACCTAGAGGCAGAGCTGACAGAAGCTGGGGAGAGGAATGATGGGGTCAGAGCAGGGATGCAGTCTTTCTCTGCCTGGTATCGTGGTCCCTTGGCTCCCTCCTAGCTGCTTCTCATCTCATCGTCCTTCAGGTAAGCTGTTTGTTCCCCCATTTCCCATTGCAGCAGCTACCACAGGCAGGAGGCCTCAGGCCTACAGCCCTCTTGCTGTCAAGGAGCCAGAGCTGGGTCAAAGGTCAAACCGGTTCTGAGGATGGATTAATGATGCTTGAAAGTGTCTAATCCCTCATCAGTTTCTTGGACATTTTTTTGGACATTTTTCATAACAGCATCAATCATAGGCCAGTCATTAGGTTTCCATGAGTCCTCCTTGAATTAATGCACATACAAAATAGAAACTTAGCAATGCTTCTGCCAAGTTCTGATGAACACAACCTTAGGAGGTTGGTAATTCCAAATCCAGGCTGAGCAGAGCATATGTTCAGGGATTAATAGTCAAAAAGGCCTTGATAGATAGAATGAATAATGCTACAGGCACTTAATCACACTGTAATCTCAGAAACAGGGGCATGGCTAACATGCCGGTTCACAAAACAGACTAGCCATCTGCAGAATTTCCAAGGGGTGAAGTTGCTGATCTCATTCAAAATAGTTATTTCAGAGGCCATACATCAAATACTTGACTTATCTAAGGATATCTTATCCACCTTCCTAGCCCTTAGCACTAGGATTTCTATTGTTGAACTCAAGACTGAGGCCTGCATATTATGGGGAGGAGATACATATGGTGCAAATCTGTCAAAGAAAACACCTTTGCTAGGACACTTACGTTTCAGAATTGAGAGGTCATTGGAAGAGGGTCAGATGAGAAATGGAATTGATTTCAGAGGTCCCCTAAAGGCATGGATCCTGGTAAGAATAGATACTTGTGTTAGAATCACAGGGTTTAAATCCTTTCTCTAACTGTGCCAGCTGTGTGACCTTGGGTAAGTTACTTAACAATTCTATGTTTTTGTTTCCTCAGTGGAAAGCCAGAAAAAGGGTACTTAACTTAAAGATTTGTTTAAGGGTATAAATATTAGATATTTATACCTTTAGCAATGGATTCATGACAAATGTTTGTAAATCCCTTCAAAATGAGACATTCTACTTATATGAGCTCTCTCTGTTTAATGTAACTAGAAAACTCCAGAAAACCATACCAATTGGATTCAGATTTATGTTATTTAAGCTGGGGTTGGCCTGTGCAGCTGCTGAGCACTCCTCCTACACATTTCTTGTTGACCACTTAGTGAAGTTGCCTCAACAGTTCTAAAGCAAGTTTTCTCAATTTTGGTACAATTAACATTTGGGACAGCATCATTCTTTGTTTTGGGGCTGGCCTGTGGTCAGCAGCATCCTAACCTCCACAAAAGGCCACTAGATGCCTCCCCCACTGTGACAGCAAAAAAAAAAAAAAAAATGTCTTCAGACATGACCCAGGGTCTTCTAGGAGTAGAAATGGGAGCAAGGGTAGCAGGCAAAATGACTCCTGGCCTAGAACCACTGTTCCAAAGCTTTTCCAGCTTCTTCCAGTTTCTTCCAGCTTGCAACCTTCCTGCAGATACCTACTTTCATTTGATGGTTTATGCCTCCGGGTTTCCTTAGAAAGAGATCACCCAGTCTAGGGTTTTTTAATGTCCCTTCCAAAATTCATCTGGATTTTCTCCCCCTCCCCCTCCATCCTTTTCTCTTTTCCTTTAGTGTGGACTTGTCCTCTTTTTCACAACTAATTGTTGCACTCATGTCCTTTTTTAAAGTCCATCCAGATACTCTGGTGCTCACTTCCATCAGCCATTGCCCTTCTCGGCTCTGTTAGCCATTGTCACTGCCTGGCCCTCTCCTCTGTCTAGACACCAGCTCTAGACTCCGTTTTTCCTTCAAACATCTTTAAGGACTTTAGTTGTCCTTACAAAGCTACCAGCCGTTTTTTTTTTTTTTTTTTCCATTTAAGTCATCATGTTTCTCTGAAACAAACACACACACACACACACACACACACACACAACTAATATTTGTGGAGCCCTTACTAAGTGCAAGGTGCTGTCAGGTAGAATCTTCTCCCCCAGCCCCCACGTTGCTTCTCACACTCCACACTGTGGCTGTTCCCCCTCCACATGGGGGCACTGATTTTCCTGGTAATCACCTAATCACCCCATCCAATGGCCTCTTCTTGGTTTCAGTTCTTTACTTCTGTAAGTCCCTTAACATGTTGTTGACTATCCCTTGGTTAACTGTTTCCTCCCTTGGATTAATTTCTCTGGGCTTTGATTTGATTAGCTGAACATCAGCAGAATTAATTTAAGTGATTTCTGAGACCCAGAATCTCATACATTTGAGATGCTCTCAGCTTCTATTTGCCACACAGCTGCAATCAGAATGCTGTGCTCCCAGAAACCACAGAGGCATACCAAAGGGGATGTGGCCAAAGGGACTCCACTGCCCAGAACACAGCAGAGGCCATCTTTATCTTCCTTCCAAGAAGCTAACTCTCTCCAACTTTGCTTTTCCCCCAAGCACCGCCATTATGGTAACCCAGGCTTAAAACCATGGGCTGATGTTGTTTGTTTCTTGTTGGTTTTAGGCTCCCCTTCCCCTTGCCCTCCACATTTACTGGGTCCTCCGCTCAGCTTCCAAATCCTCTAGTCCATCCCACCACTACTCTAACTCAAGGCCTGATGACCTTTCTGAAATGAAATTTCTTTTCCTTTATCTAGTCTGTATTTTCTAAATAGCTTTATGCTTCTAATGCTTGCTTCTACTCCCCCAACTTCTCAACATCATTGTCGTCTTCCTCTGACAGATGTTAGTTTAACTCTCTAACACATCCCAACACAAAAATACCCACTTTTCCCTCGAGCCTCCTAATTTAGTTACTAGATCATTTTGGGTTAAATTGGCATTCAGTATTTATAGTATTGTAACTGCGGGAACACTGCAGCTAAGCCCTGTTATGTACTATGACTGCATTTTCTTTCTTATATGTATTAATTTTTTTTATAGTTAATATTGGTGGTTTAAAAATTTGCCTAGTTTGATATGTGCCTGTCACACTCTGCCCCCAAATTTTCTAGAACTATAAATTCTCTCCAATCTGGCCACGGCTATCAGATAGTTTGTCAATCCCATAGAAGTTCATTTTCATTTTATTTTTCCCAAGATTTGCCACCCAGATCATCTCTCTTCCTGCCCCAATCTGGACAGGTCAGACTTAAGGCCTGTGGCACTTTGCATCAACATTTTGAGAATTCCTTTCGTTCCTTGCCCATGTGAGCTTCTGAATTCCCAGGTCTCATGTGTTCCTGTTTCCTAGTTTACTGCCTATTTTGATGATACTCATATCTTCCCTGAACCTTCATAGAAAGGATTTACAGAAAAAAATTTTTAGTACTTGAATTTTTGAAAATGTTTTTGTCCAGCTCTGATTCATAATTTGTCAAGATATGGAAATATTAGTTAAAAGTCACTTTTCCTCCATAATTTGTTTATTTTATTATTTTTTTAAGTAGAGTCCACATCCAACATGGGGCTTGAACTCAAGACCCTGAGACCCTGAGAGCAAGAGTCGCATGATCTAATGACTCAACCAGCCAGGTGCCTCTGAAAAATTTAAAGACCTTGTGCTCCCACCTCTTTTATATCTAGGCCTGTTTTTAACAAGTCCAATGCCATTCTGATTTTAGAACATTTGATTATCCCCAGAAAAAATTGACCTTGTACCATTAGCAACCCAAACTCACTTCCCCGCAAACCGCCTCCACTCTAGCCCTAGGCCACCACCAATCTATTTCTGTCTCTATGTAGATGCCTCTTCTGGAACATTTCATAGAAATGGAAACACACACTATGTGATCTTTCGTGACCGGCTTCTTGTACTTAGCACAACCTTGGCAAGGCTCCTCCGTGTCGTAGCGTGTCATAGTACTCATTCCTTTGGATTGCCAAATCGTGTTCTGCTGCATGAATATACCACATGGATGTTTATGGGTTATTTACCCTTTTTGGCTATTCGAATAATGCTTCCAAGAATAGGGTTTAATTTTTACCCCTGACCTTCTGCCATTTCGCAGTGACAGTCCTCAGTGCCACTTTGTCATTTGTAGTGCTGGGCACCCATAGACCCTGTCAGCCTGGACAGCTGTGGGCTCTAGTTCTGGGAGATGCGCTAATATTATTTCTTTGGTGACTCCTTCGCATCAACTCTCTGTCTTCTCTCCTGGAATTCCTATTAGTTAGATTGCAGACCTTCTAGATTGATCCTAGATTCCCTCTTTCTTTCTATTTTCCATTTTATTTTCTTCCTCTCTCTCTGTTCTCTTCGGTGGCATCCTCTTGTTTTTTGTTTTTTTTTTTTTTAAGATTTTATTTATTTATTTGATAGACAGAGATCACACAAGCAGGCAGAGAGGCAGGCAGAGAGGGGAGGGGAGAAGCAGGCTCCCTGACGAGCAGAGAGCCCGATGTGGGACTCGATCCCAGGACGCTGGGATCATGACCCGAGCCGAAGGCAGCAGCTTAACCCACTGAGCCACCCAGGCGTCCCCCTCTTGGTTTTTTTATGAAGATAGTGTCATTCCTTGATTCTCTTAGGTTTTAGTTATTCTGTTTTTGATGTTTCCTTTTCTTCCTGCATTGCCTGTTTCCTTAAAATTCCTTTATTTTGATTGTTCAATATTTTCTATTAGAGATTTCACTAAAATCATCAGTAATTATTGCCTGGCATTAGTATTTAAAAATGATGCCCTAAGGCTCAGGTAGAGTTTCTGTGTGTGTGTTTGGGGAGGGGGAGAGGAAAGTCCTTAGTCTTGGGAACTAGTGGGCCTTATAGCAGAGTGATCGGTCAGAGATCTGGCCATTTATTTGGGGGCCCCCAAATCTCAGTGTTGATTAGTCTTCTCTCTTGAACTTAGAAGACTAAGTTTCCCAAGAAACAAATTCTTTAGTCTTCTGCCTGAGGAGGTGAGAATGAGCCTAGCTGCTGGCATTCCAGGAGCCTAGCCAGGGAAGGGGACCATGGGATCTCACCATTCAGTGTCTTATCTTTCCCATAACTCCTCTGGTTTTAGAATGGTACCTCATTATTTAGCTGTGACTATTGTCACTCATGTGGATCTCCTCTAATTCAGTCTCTCCAGGGATGTCTTGTCATCTGCTGGGGATTTGGGGTAGGGAGTGGGGGCGTGTTGGGCAGCTACCTGTATGCCCATTTCCAGCCTCAGCCTGGTTCTTGGTCTAAACAGGCACCTGATGCTTCCACTTCCAAGTCGGATTTTGTTGACACCTCCCGTCTGCTGTTGTCTCCTCTTCCATAGTCTTCGTCTTTATGGATTCATGTCCCTTTTATTCATGAGTCATTTTAGTTGCATTTTATGAGGGAGTACGGATGACAGGCATGCCTAATCCACCATGTTTAACCAGAGTCCTAATTGCTTTTGATTGAGCTGTTCTATGAGCCTCATGCTCATCTGTTTTAAGTCTGTTTCTACGTTGACCCAATCTATATGTTTCTGCCAGATTAATCTTTCTAAAGCATGGCTCTAATTATATAACTCCTCAGTTAAAAATCCTTCACTGCCTCCTCATTTTACTGTAGAATCTTAATGCTAGAAAAGACTGTACAAGTTCCCTACCTGATACACGAATCTTCTGTCCACAGTGATTGGTCACTGGGCATCTGCCAGAGCTTCTCCAATGAAGAGGTACTCACTCTTCCCCAGGTCGTCTGTTCTCTTATGGCAGTGGTCCGTTTGCTAGAAAGTCCTTTCCTATCTATAGAGAACTGAAATACCACTCCTGAAACTTCCAAGTTATTGACCCAAAACTCTGACCTGTGGATCCTCAAATCAGAAGCCTAATCTCTCCTGCACATGATAGCACTTTATATAATTGAATTATTACTGCCTTGTGCCCCCGGATTTTCTCTTACTCTAGTTAGAAATCCCTAACCCTTTTGACCATTTCTTTTTTTTTAAGATTTTATTTATTTATTTGTTAGAGAGTGAGAGTGAGCACAAGCAGAGGGAGTGGCAGACAGAAAGGGAACCAGGCTCCCCGCTGAGCAAGGAACCTGACAGGACACTTGATCCCAGGACACTCAGATCATGACCTGAGCCAAAGGCAGCCACTTAACCAACTGAGCCACCCAGGTGCCCCTTATTTCTTATCTAACATTGCCTATTGAATAATGTTCCAAATGCCCAAGTCCTGTACTGAGGACCTTCTGTGACATGACTCTGACCCCCTCTTGTGATGTCATCTCTCATCTTCCTACTTTGGCCACACACACCGGGCACTCTACTTGCCTTTTCTCATCTCACCTCCTGGTATTTACCTGAGATACTGTTCTCTTTTTGTTAAAATCATTTCCATCCAAAGATGAGGGCTGATTCACACCAAAATGTTAAAATAGTTAGTTTTGGGGTTAGTTTGGGTGGTGGAATTAGATGGGTAGAAGGGGAATCTTGATTTCTTATTTCATGCAGTTTTTAAAAAAAAAAAGCAGTAGGAAAATTGATCATCTTTTAAAAATGTTATTCAGTGTATTAAATGCCTTATGTTGTATTAAGTATATTAAATACATTAAAATTAGTTTTTACAGTATAGTAACGAATCCTATCCACTTATTGCAAGCTGTTTCAAAAGTTATGGGGCTCAGGAAACCCTTAATTCTTCCTTCTAATGTGACTTTCTCTACTCTGAACAATCTGAGCATTTGGGGGTGACCTTTTTATTGCCCTTACCATGTTACACTCTGCACTGATATTGGTGTGCAAGTCTTACCTTTCTACCAGATCGTAAGTTCTTAGACACCAGTGATTGCATCTTACTCATTTTGGAAGTCCCTGCCTTCTGAACATACTTACATGCTATGTAATAGGAGCTCAGTACATTTACGTTGGTGAATTCCATTATAATTTACTTATGCTCCTTTAAATATAGTTCTCTATTTTTTCTTTGAATGGGAAGAGAGAACTCTGGGCACTTCAGCCTCTGGTCAGCCTCTGAGTGGCCCTCCTGAACATTCTACAGTCTCTTTCCAGGGCACGCACTTTCCAAAATGAACACAATTGCATCAGTTTTGCTGTCTTTGGAACTTCATCTGCTTCAGCATCTGCGTGTGTGAAGCTAGCCCAGAGACCCGTCTAGACCCCGAAGGGGTGAAAGGACTCTGGAGTTGGGGGAGAGAGATATGGAGAGGAGATGGGCTGGGTCAAGGCCCAAGGAAGGGAAAAAATATTTGTTACAGAAAAATATCAAGCAAGAGAGTTGGAGGAGGGGAGAGGCAGGCAAGCAGGGGAGTAGAAGGCAAAGCAAGATGCCCAAGGCATTGCAACAACTGGCTCAGAGGCAGACGAAGCTGCTACCCTCAGATGTAAGTACACCCCCCCCACACACACACAAGTTCTGTAAAGATCTCTTGCTCCATCTGGTGCTGGAGTGAATGGAGAGAATAGAATCTACGTCTCTGTCAGATCTTGAGTTGTTCCATGTCTGAGATGGAAATACAGTCTCTGTCTCTCTCCCCATCCCACCCCTACCCCCCACCCTCCACACTCCTTTGCTTCTACCTTCCCTTGCTGGGTGGGATGTATCTCTCATTGCTCCTTGTGGCATGGATAGACCTGGGCCAACAGGGTTCCTGGCTTCTGAATTCTGGAGGTCACCCCTACTTATAAGGGTAAGAAAACCTAATTCTTACCCATTGACTTCCCTTGCTCTTTCTGAGTCCATTCCTTGCTCACCACTGGCCTGCACTAGAAGAAGAATTGGGATTTAGTTACAGAGAAATGTGAACAAGGGAAGGGGCAGCTGGCATACTGTCCACAGACAGATGGTATGTCTTCAATTTTTGGTCTTACATTGTGGACTTTGGGTGCATGTGATTGAGTTACATGGTATGCTGTCTCACTAGTCCTGGGAGACCACACCTGGACTCACTGAATTCTTATTTTCACCTTCTGTTCCCCATCCCCATTTTTCTTCCCTTTTTCACAGTAACTGCTCCCAGTCTTGGTTATTTCACATATTCCTTAGATAGGGCTCTTTGGAATGAAGCACATTCTGAAAGGGAGGCTAGCATGCAGCTTCTTTGAGGAGTGCTTTTGGGAGACAAACACAGAAAGAAGTGAGGACCATGGGATGGGATCAAAGGTGAAGCTGATCCCCACTGTGCTTGCTACCAGAGACTCAGCTGGGACTATGGAAGCTCTGGACCTAGCATGATCCTTTAGAGTTTTCCCAAACAAAGCAGGACAGACCAAGCCTTTAACCTTTTTTTAAATATAATTTTTTAAATTTATTTAAGTGTAGCCCAACACAGGGCTTGAACTCACAACCCTGAGATCAAGACCTGAGATGAGATCAAGAGACGGATGCTTAACTGACTGAGCCACCCAGGGGCCCCTGGGGAGTTAAGCCTTTTACTATCCTTGCATCAGCCAGTCACTGGCCACTTCCCCTAGAAGGGACATAGCCTTAGGTGAGGCAGTTTCCTGAGGGATGCAGCCTTGAGCCTCAGCACTAAGACTCCCAGCAGTTGGGGGATGGATGCATTGGCTCTAAAGAGGGGTATGGGTGAGGCATCCCAACACTGTAGTATGTATCCTTCTAACTCACCTTCCATAAGTTTATCCACCTGCATATATATCCTTGACACATACGTGGTATTCTTTGTGTATTTTAAAACATACGTAAATTGAAAAAATTAAAAATTAAAAAATACAAAAATTGTATTGTGCTATAAATCTATCCTTCCCCAACTCCCCGCCCCCCATGCCAACCCTGTTTTGGAGACCTATCTGTGTTGTTTTAAGTGGGTCTATTTCATTCCTTCTTACCACTTCGTGGTGGTTACCATCATCTACCCTTCTATTCCCTTGGTGGTGGATACCCAGATTACCACCAGTGCTTTGCGTCTGTCTCCAGCAAGATGATGGACATTCTGTGCTTCTGCTTCAGATTTTTTTTCCTGGATGTGTGTACCCACAGTGCCAGTGCTGGATCATAGGCTCTGTGCATTCTTTACTTCGATAAGCTCTACCAAATTGCTCTCTAAGACAGGTGGACCGATTTTTACATTTATCAGCCTTCCTATTTCTCCTTATCAGCCCTTGGTATTATCAGACTTTCTAATTTTTGCTAATTTACTATATGTGAATTGGTATCTTATCTTTCTTTTGTGTTTTTCATATTATTTGTGAAATTAAGTCTTACCTCAAAGACTTGTTAGCCCTTAGGATTTCCACCTACTTGCTTACTTTGTTCAATTTTCTATTATTTCTTCTTTGTTTTTACTAATCTGTTGGGATTCCCTGAGCATTTGTTAGTACAAATGTCTTCTTCCACACATTACCCATCTATGTGTTAACTCGGTTAATGGTCTACTCCACCTAACAGAAATCTTTAATTTTGATATAAAATCCATCCATTTTTCTCCTTATGGTGTGGCTTTTAAATCTTGCTTACAAAATCTTTTCCTACCTCAAGGTCACACTATATGATCATGTATTTTCTTCTATTATTTACGATTTTACCTTTCATATTTAGGGATTGAATCTGTATACAGTTTATTTTCTTATTCAGTAATGAGATA
>RCUC01114961.1:0-42727 GCA_003697995.1 Taxidea taxus jeffersonii
AAAAAAAAAAAAAAAAAAAAGACTTGGATTTTAGAGAAGGTCTTGGTCCCATGCCCTGTCGAACTGATGACCAGCCAATTAAAAAGAAGGCTTAGAACACAAGAGGGAGGTTATGACTGGGAATACAGATTTGAGCATAACTGAGGACTTGGAAGTCAGTGGGGCTGTCGGAGGAAGGATGGTTTCTGGAGAGGTGCTACAGATGGTCCTTGAGGGATGTTTACAAGTGAGTGCCTAGGGGAGAGGAGCCCACACTCTCCAGCCGGGGACCTTTGCACACTTTCATCAAACCAAGACCCCCATCCTCAATCCTTCAGCTGACTAGTGTTGACTCTTCCTTCTGGGCCCTTCTGAGACACTTTCTGTTGCAGTAGGTTGGCTCTCCCCACCGTTGTCTGAGATGGTTGCTTCTCCTACGGGCTCTTATAGCTCCTCACACTTTCCTATCACAGAGCTTACCACAGGGTGTTGGGATTGCTTATTTGGGTCTCCTTCCCCACACTCCATGGTAAACTCGTTGACACATGCTTCTCCAGCTTGTAGCTCCACGCCACCACGTAGCTGCTGCTCATTGCGCATCAGCTAAGCGAGTAAGTAAACCGGAAGGAGTCATCCTGAAAGTGAGAGTGATGCTGTCTCAGACTTGTTAGGAGAAGGAGATGAGTGTCTGCCGAGAAGAGTCAACAGAGCGGTGTTCATGATCTGCATCTCTCTGGTCTTAGTCTGCTTGAGCTGCCCTACCCAAGCACCCGAGTGGCTTCAACAGCATCAGTTTATTTCTCACAGTCCTGGAGGCTGAGAGGTCCAAGATCAAGGCATCGGCCAGGAAGTTCCTTTCTGAGGCTGCCTTCTCACAATATCCTCATTGTGGCAGAGAGAGAGCAAACAAGATCCCGATCTCTCCTTAGAAGCACAGGAATCCTATCAGATCAGGGCCCCACCCTTGTCACCTCATTTAATCTTAATTACTGCCATAGAGACCCTGTGTCCAAAGAGGATCACGTTGGAAGTTGGGGCTTCAACATATGAATTCTGGCATGTGTTGCGGGGAGGTTCCCAAACATTAAGTTCATAACATCTTTCTAGTAGCTGGCTCCTATTTATGGTTTGTAGACAGACAGATAGATAGGTGACATACATTCCTGCTTGCAAGTATGATATATAATGTCTGATCCACACGATGGGAAGCCTCTGCCTTTGTTCTGGATCCTGATCCAAAGGAGGTTGCTGGAACCCAGATATATGTAGCCAAAATCAATCCCTGCTGATCTGGTAATTTCTTAGGATTGATCTCACAGAGCCGCTCGCGTTGTCCACTAAATCTGCCTTTTTGCTCATGTAACACAATTAATAATGACTGGATGTGCTTAGGCTCAGCTTGAAAAAAAGGCATTTCATGAGGAGAAGGGTGTCAGGCACAGGAATGCATTAGGGAGGGAATTTATGGAACCTGATTTCTTTTAAAATTAGATCAGATGGTTATCTGCCGAGGCTGTTGTAGGTGTGGCTTTGCCTTAGGTGGGGGGATAGCCCAGATTTCCTTTCAAGTTTCTCCTTGGCCCCAACATTCTCTGACTGGAATTTTCAAATTTATATTTGCAGGGCTGTTTGAAATTCTTCTCTTCTCTATCTCCTACAAATACAGTCTGTTGGAAATAAGACAGATCTGGGAAAGAATATCTATATAACTTTGTAGAAGATGTAGCAGAACAGAGTCTTTGGATAATTCATGAAAATGTTTGTCTTACGATCTACTGTATAATCCTGGATACATAAAAAGTCATTACTGATCATTTTCACTTTCCTGAAGAAACCATGGCAAGATGTCTTGGGTCCATAGACAGTCTCTCTATTTTGATATTATTATTATTTTTAGTTAACATACGTTGTATTATTTGTTTCAGGGGCACAGGTCTCATTGTGATAATATTATTTAGGCCTCTTTCAGTCACTTTCTTTATTCCGACGATGTTATTTATTATTATATACACTTCAAATTGTAAAAAAATTGGCCTAAATATAGAAAGAGCTTTCCCTGGATAGAGGAGTGGTTGTTGATGGGATGGGCAGAAAAGGCAGGAGTGTGTAGTGGGTTGCCTCCTGGAATTAGAGAGGGGGCAAAAAGCATTTGACTTTTTGAAATATAACATATAATCTAATATTAGTGGGAATATCTGCTTGCTTCTCTGTTTTGGTCGGTTTTAAGCAGGTACTTCTATTTTTCTCTAATGTTCTTTGGGAGAATTTTTTCCCATAGGCCAGAAATCTGGGCTAGAGGCAAGACGTTTGGATTTTGTCTCCTTTCTTCTTCTGTACATTAACATAAATCAAAACAAAACTCTAATCCCTTTATTATATTTGACAAGCATGGAGTATTGTTCTACCCTATGTCAGCAAAATCACTCCTTCTCACTTGAACTAAGAATTTTTTTTTTTTTTTTTTTGGTTTTCCTTTTAACCCCCAAAATGTTTTGGGGGGCAGAGACACAACACAGGAACAATAATAGTTTCAGGGGGTGGGGGCAATGAGTAACTACCAATCCCGGAGCGTAAACCTTGGTATCTGGGTTCATAGATTGTACCTTCCCCCTAACCCCCCCTTTTAAAACTGAACAGGCCACTCGATATGTCTGGGACTCCCTTTCCCTCTCGCTGTTCCTAAGCCCTTCAGTCATGAACGTGTTAGTGTAAGTCCATAATTGTTCTTCATAATGAATACGTAACACAGATTCTTTAGGCCATTCGAGCTGTGAGCGTGAGAAATCTGGGTAGCAATCCCATGTATGGTCACTTAGATCCCTTTGTGGTCACCAGTGTTGAATTCCACATGTATTAGGGGTTGAACGAGGCCATTAGGGAGGCTGCGCCCCCTCTCCCCCATCATTTTGGGATGAGTTTCTATTTTCGTATCTTAAACCCAGTCTTTCTTGCATAGACAACTTCAAGGTACAGGAAATGACTCAAAAATAAGGGTACATGCTTTATTTTGTCGGAGCAATGAAGGAAAATGCAGAAAGTGGGAATTCCGGAAGAGTTTTTCTTCACAGGGAAGGATCGATGGCAGCCATTTTTTTCATGAACATCCCTGAGTGTGCAGCTTTTGTGAAACCAAACCCCCTCGTGCCATTTAAGATGCCGCTGGAACGTGTACCTTTGAATAATACATTAAAGAAAAAAAAAACCATCTTGTTTTAATGGTAGTTTCTTTAGAGGCTGTACAAATAACAAAATCTTGTTATAGGTTAAAACAAAAAGCTGCAACAACCCTCCCTCTCAGCCCTTTTCTTTTGGGGGTAGTGGGCCAGATGTTTAAACAATATTGCGGGCTCTTGTGCACGCCGCGGGACTCGGAGACCTTGGGAAAGAAATCATGTCTGCACCCCTGGTGTGTCACAGTTTTAGACCCCTGACCTAGAAACCGTTTAAACAGATGTGTAGTTCAAGGGATTTATGTCGACATTGAACCTTTTTTTCCCTTTGCAAATGGCTGCCTCTAAAACCGGAACTTTTTTTTCTAGAAGAAACAACTCTTTCTCACAACTTTCTCCTTTAGTGTGGAAACCATTCTGGTGCCACAGACACCGAACAAAGAAAGAAACAGCTGCCTCATCAGCCACTCCTGTTCCGGGTGGGGGCACATCTTCTTTTCCCTCCTCTCAGGCCTGCGCATGGTGACTTTCGATAGTTAAGTGTTTACTCACCTCAGGAAACCCCTAGAGATTATGGACCAGCATCATTTGTGGCCCCCTCCCTTTGTCATCTCCAGCCTGCACATCTCACTGTGCTCCTTCTCCCAGAAGGGATCCCTCCTCAACTTGGGTCCAGGCATGCAGAGTTCACTCTGTAGCTCGGGTCAGCACCGACAAAGGCTTGCACCATAGCTGCCTTTATGAAAGTGTTTATTTCATATCTGAAATGTTTTCATGTGCATTTGCTCTGCTTTGACTTGCAGGAGGAGAAAGCAAGTAGTTTTACTGGAGGCAAAACAGCCACCTGTGAAAACTAATTGCGTAGGTAGAGGTTTGATGGTATCTCTGGGAGGGGATCCAGCAGGAAGAAAGCAAATGTTCTAAATCTACAAGGAAATCACCTGAGTGCCAAGCTGACCCTCTTCATCAAAGCCAGGATTGAAATATCCCATCAAATCCGGGGCCCGTGTTTAGGAGGCCGGGGCGGGGAAGGCAGCCAGAGGGAGGAGCCCCATGAAGGAAGGTACAGTTTGCCAGGGTGAACAGTGTGAGAGCCTGAAAAATGACAAATGTGATCAATTCAATGGGACCTCCTTGTTAAGGGCTGACATGGGATGGAAACGTTCTATAGTGACTGTCAAACAAGTTTGGGTTGTGGATGCTTTTGAGTTCCTTTTTTCTCCCCCTCATCAAGCTTTCCTTTTCAGTCTTAAATTCTGCAGTCTTTTTTTCCCCCCCTTTCCTTAATCCCACCAGTCTAGAATACCCGAGTGTTTTCTTGCCATTAAAAGGCCAAGATATTCTGTGATGGAGAGGCAGGAATCAATGAGGCAAGCCACCTTTTGTCACTGTCTGTGTAGCAACACAACACAACACAACAACCGTAACCAGTTGTCCACGGGTTCAGGAAAAGTGGGTCCACTGGGCCTCCCACTAGTGCTCATGTCGCCTCTGTCTGAACCTCATGCGGGTGACAGATCTGTGAGTGGTCTTTCAGATGGCAGAATCTGATCTATCCTGCAAAACTCTACATTTTGCCTGTCACTCCCAGTAGAAATCAGTTGTAGTCTCAGTACTAGATGTGCTTGACTAACACACCTACACATTGCCTTAGTTGCAGGGCCAGAAAGGTTTAGTTAGCAGCATGTATCTGCATGCAGGTGACTTTTCTTATTGGCCGGCTTCCATGGCTGTCTTCAAAACTCTAGAGAGGTGGGGAAAGTTCCTAGTATTTGAAGCACCATGAGATTTTAAGGAGATATGGGGAAAAGTTAGATGATCCTTCCTGTAGCCGAGTAAAAATAAATCTTTAGAAAGTGACAAAGGGGTTTTATAAAAACTCTATAAATGAAAGAGCAAGAATTAAAAAGACACTGACATGATTTTAAATGGAAGACTTTGGACACTTTTTTCCCCCAGAGAAAGAGAGCACAAGTACGGAGGGGCAGAAGGAAAGGGAGAATCCCAAGCAGACTCCCCACTGAGCACAGAGCCCAGTGTAGGACTCGATCTCACAACCCTGAGATCATGACCTGAGCCAAAACCAAGAGTCAGACGCTTAACCGCCGGAGCCATTTAGGCACACCTGGACACGTTTCTTAATGTCAGGGTAGTCTGAAGCCAGTGCTTAAATGGGCCTCATACAGTGCTGAACCACCCCAAGGAGCTGTGATTAGGAGTCCAGAGGGTTCTCTTGGAGGTCCCATTGCCTTAAGTTAGCTAGATCCCAATCTCTGAAGTCCATGGGGGCCTCACTTATCTCAATGCACTTTGGTTCCTCCCTACCTGTTGTCTTCACTGCAGTGTCTTAAAGGTTCTGTCAGGATTCAAGAGCTCTACACCTGTTGATAAGGGCACTCCCTCCAGAGTGTCCCACTTCAAATTGCCATCAGAGGCTGTTCTAGGGAAGCTAATCCCAAGCCACTGTGAGTCTATCTGGATGCTCTAGCGGAGGCCTCCTTTTCACATTCAACTTCAGTCAACTAAAGTGTCTGGTTTTCATTAATACCATTCAGACAGAAGCCTTTTCCAACAGTAATAAGTCACAGTGTTCCTGGGCCCCTCTTTCCAGAACCTAAGCCAGTGGGTCCCCATTTGTGTGAAAAACTTCTCGTCCATTTTATTGAAGATAGAATCTTGCTCAAGTGCTGTCTGCAGTCATCACTTCTTGTGTATTTCCAAGATGCTTAGGCACTTATTTTATGCCATGTTGGTTATATATATATATATATATATATATATATATATATATATCCCTTGACATGTATGAGAGATTTATTCAGGGGTGATCATGAGTTTCTAAACTTACAGTCAGCCCTTTGGAAAATAATTTCCTCTCCAGGTATCGAAGCACCACCATTGTGCATGGACCTCTTAACATTCTCTTTGCTTCTGTCACCAACATAGGCAATTGGCTTTTCTTCCAGTGACTTTTTATATTTTAAACAAAGAAACAATATTATCACTTTATAAACTTTATAACATGAATAAAGAGAACAACAAATTCACTCTGAGATGCCGTTGTTGACCAGATGGCCAGATTTATGAAATGCCAAAGTCGTTCCCTCCACCCTTGCATTCCTGTGACTCGGATTTGTTTTCAGAAAAACTACCAACCTGATTATAAAACTCTCCCTCTACCTTGATAGAACATCATTAATATTTCATGGACCCTAGAACATGGTTTAGGGAAATACTGGTGTTCCATATGAGCTCAAATGAAGGCAGATCCTCAGAGGAAGGTGCAGTGGAAAGAGCAGTTCACGACTGTGTGTTAGTCCTGGGGCTCAGTGTCAAGTTGAGAAAGCAGGTGTCTTTGTATGAATGTGTATGTGTACATGTGTGTTCACCTCTATTATTGTTATAACATTTCCACATCCTGCTTTAAAATGGAATGGTATCCATACTATCCTGATTTATGAGACCATGTTGTAAACTTTTTAAAAAAATTATTTTTGAAGTGACAATGTGATAGAAAAGGATGAAAAAATATCTGGTGGCCTTCTTTCTCATATCATTTCCTAGTTCATCCTGAACGTTCAGTAAAATCTCATTTGGAATGGTTTCCATCATAAGGTATCCAGGAGCAAATAAAACATACATTGCTGGGTGACATCAACAGTTCACAAGGCCCATGGCAGTGAGACCCCGTCAGTGTTCATCCAAGAGGGATGGACGAGTTTTATGCCACCTCCTTGTCCTGTGGCAGAAGAGAGAACCTGGCTCGGAGAGCAGATCCAGAAAGGCAGCCGAGGGCCACGTGCCCCAGATGTGTAGAAATGTTCTTAGATACGTAGACAACACCGTGTTCTCACCCACCAGCAAAACTCTTTGACTGGAAGGGCTGAATTATTCAGCATAATCCTGAACGCATTGTTGCCTTACTAATAAGCATCTAAAGTTAAACAGCCTGTTGGCTAAATTGCATGTTGGACTCAATTGCCCTGCTAGATCAGAGCATTTATAAACGTAGTAGATCTGAATGGAAGTTCTCAGTAATGATAAGCAGTACCTTTGCTTCCATTGAATTTATATTCTAAACTGAGTCATCAAAGAAGTTCTTTTATAGCTTACTACATCCATAAAAGAACACTGGAGAGGCTTGACGATAACAATGAGCTACCAACACTAAAAACATAAATGGAGGAAGAAAGCCCACGCTGTTCAGACAGTTTAATAAATTGCATTATTTAACCAAAACTTTGTTATGGGAGATACTGATAAAATGTTCCTAAAAAAAAAAAAAAAAAAAAGGCCAAACTTGTCCCTTTTAAAAATCTTATCTTTCCTTAGCACTGCAATAAGTAATTCTGGCTCTGTCTATTAATAAATTCAAAGACAAAGACACCGTAGAAAGTGTGCTTGTAGACGTCATCTCTGTAGTAGTCTCTTTATTGCTCAGAGGTTTGGGAGGCTTTATTTGTTCATTCGGCACTAAACAAAGAGCAGGGAGGCTGGTTGTGGCTGGCGCTCGAATTCATGGTCCCACATCCTGCTCATCTGAGAGCCACCTGCCTCCCACTGCCTTTTGGAGGTACACAGTAGCTGAACGAGGCACAGCTGGCCCCTGGGGTTCCCCACTTTCTGGGACTGTATTCAGTTTTAGGTGCTTATTGCCTTATTTCACAATCACCTCGCTTTTACCCCTGTTTTAGGGCTGGAGAACTAGAGGCTGTGGGTCGAACTGTCTTGCCCAAGGCCAGACAACTCCTAGGTGTCCAAGCCAGGTTTAGAATCAGGCCTGTCAGGCTTTGGGGCCCTGAGTGGCTCAACCAGGAGGCGTTACTGCCTCATCTTTAGAAATTTCGGAGTCCTTGTCACCAGCTGGGCCCTTCCTCCAGGTACTCCTGCTGCGAGGCCCCAGAAAGGCAGCTTGACTCACAGCTCTACTTGGTTCTGAGGGGAGAATTGAGGTAGTGGCAAAGCCAGGTCCAACCAAGTCATGGGGGCTTGGTTCATGGTGCTGTTTGGAAGGCAGTGGGGTTGGGAAGCCAAGAACATGGGCATGCTGAGCTATCTGGTCAGGTTTTCCTGAGGGCCTCTGGCACAGGGCTGGAGCGAATCACCCCCTACTCAGGTCCCTCTCACCCTTCTCACCCAGTTGGTCTTGTCACTTTGGGTCCAATTTCACGAACTCATGGTGATTAAATAACCACGATTCTCATGGTTTTGCCACTGGCCACCAAGGAGGCTAGGGTTTCTAAAATATTTTAATGGTATGAATATTCTCTTTCTTGTTGGAAGTTAGAGGACTGGAGGCAGGAATAGGAATATTATATTTCATGGCGCTTCCTTTCTCTTTCTCTGCATCTTTCTATGCGTTTTTCCCTTTTTCCTAATTTTTCTTCTCTCTCTCTCTCTTTTTAATATATCAGTATTGTAGACTAGGTGGAAGAATTTCTTTTCTGAAAGAAGGGGATCTTGTTTAGTTAAAGTTTTTAGGGATATAAATTTATTTCTAAAATGCAGATAGCTATATAGTTAATAAAATTTTCTCTTGGCCACATTTTCCCCTCTGTAACAGCATTTGGATTTGAGACTAACAACGAAAGCTGAGTAATTAAGGCAAAAAACATCAGTAAGACTTTTATCATCTTTAACTTAACCTCTCGAGTTCGATGGATAACTTTTGTTGGTCGGAGGCCTCTGGGAAAATAGGTCAAGATGAATGTTTTTGGTAAAAGGGAAGCTGCATGGAATGTTTTGTTGTATCCTCATGACAGCCGTAGGGTGGCAGGCATGGTTATTGGCCTCATTTTCCATCCAAGGGTGGAGTGAAGGGACTTTCCAACATCACACAGCCAGTTGGTGGTGGGTTTAGATGAGGTGCTTTGGTTCCGGAATCTGTGTGCTTCTTCACTCCTTCTGTATTAGCATTAACTGTGGGAGAGAGGATTGAAATGCCCCTGGAGTCTGGAGCTAAGTTGAACAGGATACTATTGAACTAGAAGTTTTGGAAAGGCATTCGGGTCATCCCTTGATCATATCCCATAGATGGCATCCTTATTATCAATTAAATACACGACAAGACACACCTAGACTCATCAGTGAGCTGTGTTGTTCAAAGGTAACTTTTAATAACCTTGTGAAAATTCTCCACACTCCAGCTGTTTCATCAGTAAAAAAGAATCAAAATTTTTTATCTTTTTCAAGGACTTTAGGGGGGTTAATCTGTTACTACCTGTAAAATACCTTAGTTGAAGCACAGGCCTGCAATAGCTATGTTAGATCCGATTCTTACCACACGTAACACGCCACCAGCCCGCCTGGAGCTTTCATATTGTGCTTGGTGACTATGAAGGTTCTTACCCCGCTGCATCATTGACTGGATACCCATTTATTTGTGAATAATAAGGCAAAGCCCGCTGCTCAAAGTCATTGTGAAGTTTATAGTTGAGACTTAGTCCCCATGTGGTTTTACACTAAAGATAGGCCATTGAAGAGTTAGAAGGAGAATGTTCAACAAATTCAGCAAGGTTCTCTCGCAGTTGCCGAAGAAGTACCCAAGGGTTGATTCCTGGTGGTTCAGCCAAGTTCATTTCATTTTGGAATTTGGAAGTCGGGTTGGTACTTTCATATTCCAGTATGTTGAGCCTTGTAGCTTAAATGTTTTTTTTTTTTTTAATTTTTTTTTTTTGTCAGAGAGAGAGAGAGAGAGAGAGCGAGCACAGGCAGACAGAGTGGTAGGCAGAGGCAGAGGGAGAAGCAGGCTCCCCGCCGAGCAAGGAGCCCGATGTGGGACTCGATCCCAGGACGCTGGGATCATGACCTGAGCCGAAGGCAGCCGCTTAACCAACTGAGCCACCCAGGCATCCCAGCTTAAATGTTTTATCTGAAGTTCAAGAGGGACAAAAAGTCATTGTTATCACTTAGCCCCCTAGCCCCTGACTGTTAACACGCCTGTACACACAGGCACACACGCACACACTTGTATACTGTCCACCCATCCCCAGAGTCCCAACCAAGCAACGTAAAGCAAAACAACCCTTATTCCAGCAAAGAGGTAAATGGTTCTGCTCTTGGTGAGATTTATCAACATATGATAATTCAACTATTTATCTCTGATACCTGTGTGTTATCATAAACCACACTGACATGGGTGCAGATGAGCTTTTGGATCAGTGGAAGGCCTTTGAGCAGCTGTTAGAGAACCAATGCACTGGAGTCCTGTAAAAGAAATTAGCCTCATCAGTTCCCTTCAAATCAGCAAGCAATTATTGAGTGCAAGTCCCTGAAGACGCATGTCTCCATGCTTATATGCTTACGTCTGGTGGAGGAGATAAGATCAGTAAGTGACCCAAGGTCAAGTCAGGTTGGTCTCTAAGACAAGTATGAATGTGGGGCTATTGAGATGCAGTGGCTGGCTCACATCTGGTTGTGGGGGAGGAAGGAGCCGCTTTGGAGAAGTGGTATTTTTGATTGACCTCAAGTGATGGGTTTTGAGAAGTGTGGGAGATATTTCAATCAGGAGAAGGGCATGGCCAAAAGGGAAAGGGCAGGAGAATGCGTGAGAAGTTAGGCAGTGTGGCCAGAACATTCAGCTTATGGGTTGGGAGGTGGTCACCAGGCAGCAGGGGTCCATATGGGGAAAAGAGACTGAGGCTACCTCATGGAGAGCCTTGAATATTGGATTGAGAGATTTATACTTTTTGGACTAATTCCTAGAAGATATCTAGAGGCAGCTCCCAGGATATTACCGATTCTCCCAAGAGTTTCAGACAACTTGACTTAACACATTTTTTTTGTATAGTATTTATTCACAGTCCAAAAGATCTAAATATCCCTGGCTTTTTTATTTCTGGGATTTTGGGGGGTGTGTTGCGTACATCAGAGAAAACCATGCACCCATAGGCTGTGTTCTCTCTGTACTTTTCCAGCCATCCCAGAAACAATCGTCTTGCGAACTGTCAAATTATCCAGCTATAATCTAATTGGTGGTGACTGCTGAGTCCCTTAACACCAAAGAACTTGTATCCAGCAAGCTTCTTTCTTTCAAACATTTGTTAGTTCATTAAAGATGTTATGTTAGAGGTAAGATATGATGATGCATCTGAGAAGGGAATAAAAGACCAGGACAAAAGACAAGTTGAATAGTCAAAGATGAGCAATAAGCATCAGGGAAAGCTAACTATAGCACCTGATTTTGATTGAATAACTGGTGATAGCGTTGGTTTTGAAGTTGTTGCCAATCTGCCTCAACTTTCTTCATGGGTGGAATGAATGAAAATTATGAAGCATTGATGTAAAAATAATTCTTTGTCTCTTTTCTTTCTTTCTTTCTCTCTCTCTCTTTCAAAACAATCAACCTACCTTCTTTCCTTCCTTCCTTTCTCATCCTATCTCCCTTCTGTCCATCTGTCCATCCAGCCCTCCCTTCTGCTCTCCCTCCCTGCTTCTCCAGGCTTTTCTAACTGCACAATTTCCTGGACTGATTGACTTCCGCTTGTCAAATTGATCTGAATTTAATATAGATGATTGTCACAGGTGCAAACTTTTGCTGCAAGAAGATAGAAAGGCCATTTTCTCTCTGCCACAGCTTTGTGGCAGAGGTCATGGAAAGCTACATTGGGTAAACTTAAGACACCTCATTCTTATAATCTTGTTCTCAGTCATTCAGCTCAGTATGTGACCTCCCCAAGGTTTTATGCGGTAAGACTGCGCCTAGTCTTACTAGTGAATAGTAAGAGAATATCTTGTGAATAACAGAGAATTCATTCACTCCTTCATTCATCATGTATGCGCTGTCTCATGCTAATAGCACAGTTAATGGAATTATTACATTTCTTTATATTTCTCTCATATATCATGACGAGGCAATTTGTGTTTTCTTTTAAAACATGTGAATGCTTAAAAATCAAGGTAATTCTTTTTATTACTGCATGTTCTGTCTCGGCAGTTAAAACTTCACTATTTTATTTACTGACAGAATCAGGAAAAGATAAAAAAAAAACCTATCAAATCATGATATAATATAACAACTGTGTATAATGCTTTTAAATCGAAAAATATTGTCAAGACTTAATCTCTCTAAAAATTTTTAGTAACATTTTCATGAATTATAATGGATGAATTCTGAAATGGATTTATCCTTAGTAGACTTCATAATGTCCAAGGAAAATAAAAATAAGGAAGAAAATTAGAAATATTTCCAGGTACTTAGAACATTGGGAGATATGTTATAGACTTTGAATGTGGAGTTCACTGGCCACCCCAACCCTTTTTGCTGTTCCTGGCACTTATATTTCCTCCTCAAGGATGGAGGTTAAAAAGTGGATCTTATTTTTAATTCTGATTCTTGTTTTGGGGAGCAAAATGGTTTCTCCCACTGAGAGAGAAGGGTAACCACAGTGTTAAAATCTGGCTGCCCCCTGAATGCATGTACCCTTGCAAATCCTGTAACAATGGAAAAATCTGCAGATAGATGTGGAAATTAATTAATGTGTTGCTACCATGCGAAGAATGTAGACACAAGTGGATAAAGCTGACTAAATCCCACAGAATTTGTGCAACTTGCCTATTAAACCTCCAATACTGTGAGCCCTCCAATAAGTGAAAGCCAAGGCCCACTTTGGGCCGCTGTTTTTTCCTACCCAGCTGGTTATTTATGAAAGTCGGGCCGGTTTGTTACGTGTTCTAAGTGCCCCTTGTCCACTGAGCTGGAGTCATTCCTGATCACAGAGTGGACCAGGGAATGACCAGCTGGGACTAGCTGTCCTCCTAGAGGAGGCTGCAGAGGCCCCGGGGTCTGGGTAAGAAGGAGCAGCACCTCAGCTCAGTATGTGACCTCCAACGGCAAAGTGCCGGCCGACTCCCTGATACCATTCGTGGTAACCTGAATGACTGGTTATTCTGGTCAGGAGAAAATAGCACTGACATCATGTGATTCTGGCAAAGTAAACCACATTGGAACTTGGCCTTTGAATACCCAAGGGGCTGGCAGCAATCTCAGGGGTTGGCTGGGAGCCCCATTGAGCTCACTAGTAATCAGTTGACTGCTGAGCTGGACAAGCTGCCCTAGTTTTTCTGACAAGCTCTGTCTAAAAGAATGATGGGCAGTCTGCCATTAGGATTTTTTAGCAGAGTTGCTAACGATTAACTCTTCAGCTCCTGTGCGTATTATTGTGTCCTTCGTTACGTGTTGGTATGCAATTAGACAAAACTTTGGAGGGAAGCGTTCGATTCCTCATTCAGCGACGATGCACAGAATTCCTCTTTGGCGCAACAAACCCCCATAAGCAAGGAGAAACACTGTATGCAGGTTTCAAAGGAATGCCAGTGGGTGAGTTTTCCTTGAAATTTCCATTTTTTAAAAACGAAATGCTATAATTTTTAAGTAGGCAAAAATGTCCATTGTTGCATCCTAACCCTCCCTTGGGAAGAGATACCACCTTAGGGAACCCTTCGTAAAACTACGAGCGTTTAAGACTTACTTCTTACGATAGATAGAGCCATGCATATTTTTTTCTGATAAAACTTGATAATTCAGAGTATTCTACAAGAAAGGAGGTGAGGTATTTGCAGTCAGTGTGTCATCATCCAGAGAAACCAAATCTTTTGGATAAACCTGACTTCTCAATGTACTTATCTGCCTATCTTTTACCAGAAAAGGTGATGCCTTGGTAAGTTTTGTTCCTCCTCTTGCATAGTGTAAGTAAAATAAAACTGATACTTTGTATCTGGTTGATCAAAACCAGATTGACCCAAAAATCTATATGCTGCCCTCTCTGTGATGAATTTGTCAAGTTTAGTCTTGCTTTATATTGGAATTCTTCCTCAGGTGTGCTGCCTCTTCTCTTGGTAGCTATGGCCATCTCCATTGGATACCAAAGCGTTGTGACAGGGTTTCCATACTCCTGCACACGGCCAGGCAGAGGCAGCAAGCATCCCAATGATGTCATGTGAATCTGCGTCCACTTTTGGTATTGATGGCAAAAGCTAAAGTTCTGGACTTCTTTCTGCCTACTGAGTGGCGGCTTGAAGTCTGACTCCTCTTTGCTCTTTTCTTCCAAAAAGCCATATTTGAGAGACGGTACAGTTTCTCATGTTTGAGCAGTTGGTGACATCAGCCACTTGGGGACATGACTGTTCGTCAGAGAAATTAGTAAAGGGAACAGAAAGATGACACGGGCACTGGTAATTTTTCACAGGCTCTTCCTGTTCTGTACACCTCCTGTCTCCCGTTCCCCAGCGCTCTAAAGCTTGACGGGCCATGCCTCAGCCCTCCTCTGTGGTAGAGCTGGGGGTCAAGAGTGACAACCTTGCAGGTGCATTGTTAAAGACAAATTTTAACGGTTTCTTCATTTGGCTTGTCACCCGAAGACATATCAGGAGAAGATGAAAGCGACTCCAGGGGTCTGAGTAAGGATTTATAAGTAGGTGGAACTTTTTAGCGTGTTTATTCCTACTGGCTATGGTTTGGGGGAGGAGCCAGGGCAAATATCCCAAGACTTTGCCCTTCCTGATGATATTCCCTGCTTGGTTCAGGTATTTGTCTCTCTAGCCTCTTTGTGTGAGGACAGTGTCACCATTGTCACTGAGCCCCCATTTATCCTAAGTAAGGGCTTGGGGGTGGTGAAAGAGCAGGTCAGGGGTTGGGGACCCACCTTCCGCCTTCCTCCCATCTTTCTTTTCCTGTGTGCCTCCAACCTTTTCATGGCTCCCTTCACTCTCCTCCTGCCCTCTTTTTTCCTTCTTCTTGTTTTTTCCTTCTTTAATTTATTTTTTAAAAGAGATTTTATTTATTTGAGAGAGAGAAAGAGTCGGGAGAGGGGGCAAAGGTAGAGGGAGAACCAAGCTCCTTGCTGAGCAAGGAGCCCAATGCGGGACTCAATCCCAGGACCCTGAGATCATGACCTGAGCTGTAGGCAGATGCTTCACCAACTGAGCCACCCAGATGCCTTTCCCCCTTTTTAGTTTTTAAAAACTACTTAGCATCTCCTCTCACGGGGCAATGCACAATGATGTACAAAAGCCGTGTTCATCCCGCACTTGGGGAATTTGTAATCTTGCGGGAGGCAAAGGGGTCTCAAATCGATTGATTACAAAAATAAGTGCAGAATGAATGATCGTGGTAATTAATTTGATGAAAAAGCAGATGATGCTACCAGGATATAAAGCAAGAGGATCTTAGTATATTCCTGTGAAAGATCTGGGTGATGGCATTTCTCAGAGTGAAGAACAAGAGGGGAGTTAGACCTGAGGTGGCATCTCAGCTCTGCAAGTTAGTATTGAAACCTGAGGGATGTTCTTGGGCTCTTTGAGCCTTAATTTCCTTATCAGTTAAATGAGGATAATAATAGCTGCTCCCCAGGGTTTATATGTGATTGGAAATACTAAATTTGAAACATTTAGTCAACACAGTAAGAATTTAACAAAGTTCTCTCTTACTATTATTAATGCTATAATTCAGTGAGCAGAATTAGAGATATCCTCTTGGGGTCCCCCCCCATATTAAAACGCCACTGACAATCCAGTTTCCTGCACAGCGATCATTTCCGTGACCAGTCTACTAAAATGTCATAAACAGTGTCCACACTACGATGGGAACCCAGTAGTGTTTAATCCACTCATTTAACTCATATTTTTGAGGTATGTAATAACCCATTGACATTTCCTGAAAAACGCTGCCTAGAGCTTTGTCTGTCTCTCCTAACTTTTCTTTCTGTTTACTTTCAGGGGTCCTTTTGGTCACTGAAAGGTGTCAAATTCTTGCTGGCACTTGGGTTGTGTATTAATTGCAGGTGTCAGAAACTGAAGTCATGCTGAAGGCAGCAATTGGGGGGAGTTATTGGCTGATGTAATTGAAAAGTCCAGTTTGTCCTCGGGCGTAACGATAGATAAGAAATTCAAACTACCCCGTTCCTGCTTTTAGCTCAGGTAGGAGTACGATCGGTGAGGTGACCTGAGGCCCGGTACCCACTCACTGGGGAGTCTTGACTGCATGCCGGACAGTGGCCTGGGTGCTTTGGTGTGTTATGTCTGATATACATGATAACCCTAGAAGGTAAGAACTCGAAAATTCTCCTGCGGCAGAAGAGCAAAGGGATGTCTAGGGAGTGTTATAACTTGTGCGGAGCTCCTCAGCTAGTCAGTGGGGGCAGGAGCAGCCTTTCACCCTCGGGGCCCCTCCTCTGAAGCCCAGGCTTGGGAGGCCCTAGCTCCCTGATCCCAGCCTTGCCCTGCAGGGGTGCCTGAGCGCTGTAGGATAGCCCTGTGAGCCCGAGGCAGTGCAGACATGTGCCACTCAGGCTGGCTGGCTGGTGCATTTTCCTGTGGGAAGCAGAAGAGTCATCTCTTCCACGACTGGGGTTGGGAGCACCAGGACTTTGGAGTCCTGTTCTGGGTCTATATGGTTACACGGACTTCCCCCCTCGGTGATTGGGTGACTCATGGAAAGCGTTACCCCTTCGTTTTATCTGTCTGCAAACTGGCGATGATACTCTTCTACTGTTGGGAGATTCATCCGAAAAGTTGGATGCCCTGAGCATCACAGCAGAGGTTTTAAAACTCAAGTCTCAGGGCTTCAGTGTGGACCGCCCAGGCTCCCCGGGTGAGGAGATGGGTCTGAGCTCCTGCCAGAGACCAAGGGCCTTAAACATTTGTCTGTTTTCTCCCAGTTTTGGAGGCTGGATGTCTAAGACCAGGCTGCTGGTGTGATCATGTCTGGACCCCGCAGACAGCTGCTTCCTCGCGTGTTCTCCCATGTCAGAGAAGAGAGCTTGAGAGCTGACTCTTCAGAATCTCTCCTTAGAAGAACACTAATCCTTTCCTATCATAGTCCCACCCTTTGGTCCTCCTTTAACCTCCCATACCCCATACCTCCCTAAAGTCCCTGCCTCCAAGTGCAGCCATGCTGTGGGGGCGGGGGGCTCTAACATGATGGGGGTGGGGAAGCACAGTTCAGTCCCCAGCAGTGAGCTCTTGTGAGAACCACACATCTCCATTGTTGTTCAGCACACTCTAGCCCTTCAGGTCTGCCAGCGGCACCACACAAGGGGGCTTGGTGGAGGATGTATTCCTAAAACTTAACATCTTCCTTTTGGGGAAAGTCATTTTAATTACTTGCTGAAGTTTGGGAAGGTGATATGACAAACATATGGGCATCTGCTGGGCAAATCCAGATGTGGAATGTGTTGAGATTGAGGTAAGATCAAAGGGGCTGAGTGAAAGCCCAGAGGATGAACTAGTCAGGAGTCAATCGGGGAGGACTTTAGAAAAGTGAAATTAGATGCTGATGTCACAGGCTAACTGGGATTTCACAGGGAGCCGGGCAGAGAGGTATTCTGGTCGTGGGGACACAGCCCTTTGTGAAGGTGTCCTGAGACAGAGGGGCCGTGGAGAGCCAAGGAAAGCTGCCTCCCAGCTAATGGCGTCAGAATTTGGAGTCCCTCGAGTCCCCGGCTCATCCAGGGTATTCGGACTTTATTCAAAACGCAGTGGAAAGCCCTTGAAGGTCTTTTAGAAAAGAGGAAGTGTATTGCTAGGTCTGGATTTTGGATGGGCAAGTTTTTTTAAAATGTGCAGGTTGATTTGGTGACTAGAGAGCCTAGAGTTGGAGGCCTAGCACGTGCTGTTCCTGCTACCCAGAATGCCTTTCCTTCTCTTTGTGCCCCTCCCAAACCCCATTCATCCTCAAAGCTCTGTTCTAGAGCAGTGTCCACTGCCAAGGGATTCCTGACCTGTCCAGATGGACTCATGACTCCTTCCTCCATCCTATTCTTATGTGTGCCTGTTATGGCTTGATTAACGTTTCAGTATAATTGTTTTTACATATGTCTCCCACTACTTGACATGAAAGACCTTAAGAGAAGGGGTTGTGTGTATATATATATATATTTTTTTTCTGTTTTGTTTTGTTCAGTCCTGTTTTGCATTCACAGTCTACAATGCTTGGCACATTGTAGGTGCTCTGTTCTGATTTGTCGAACACAACCACGTTGAACTCAGCCCACTGTGAAAGTCAGGAGAGAAGCGAGAACAAGGAAGAGGTAAGAATAGAAAGGGGAGGGCACGTTATGAGGGCAGAGAGAAGGAGCTGGGGATACTGTGAGGTTTCTAACTTGGTCATCTGGGTAAAGTTTAGTTAAGAGAGACAAGGAACGTGAAGGAACCATTGCGTTTGGAAGAGAGATGATGCATTTGGATTTTCCTTTTGGTTGCTTAGGGACATTCCAAGAGCTGACATCTAGTAGGCAAGCGACAATACAGATCTGAATTTAGCTTTGCAGTTACCCCAGACCTTTGAAGCCAAAGGTGTGATTGCTATTGTTGAAAGAGAAGGTGGGCCAGGGGTGTATCTTTGAGAATGCTGACTTTTAAGGCCATGGTGGAAGAATTGGAACTCATAAAGGAGAAGAGAAGTGAGAGATCAAAGAAGTAGGAGGAGAATCAGGGCAGCTCAATGTCAGAGAATCCAAGAGATCAGAAATGAAGCCCAGGTTAGGCCAGACTCTGGCCAGAGTTTTATCATAAAAAGACTTTAAGAACAAGAGCAATATCAGCAAACATAAACATAATAGTATTTACTGAGTTCGCAGTTCTTGCTACATTCCAGGCATTTTGCTAAATGCTTTTCCTAAATATCTCATTTAATTTAAACATTAAGCCTGTAATCCTTGAATATCCAAATTCAGACTCCAAGAGGTCAAGTCATTGTCCAAGGCCAAACAGCTAATAAGCGTTCAAACTGGGCATGGGTTGTGAACTTTCAGATGCTGCAAAGAGCACTAAGCAGGGGCGCCTGGATGGCTCAGTGGGTTAAGCCTCTGCCTTCGGCTCAGGTCATGATCTCAGGGTCCTGGGATCGAGCCCCGCATCGGGCTCTCTGCTCAGTGGGGAGCCTGCTTCCTCCTCTTTCTCTGCCTGCCTCTCTGCCTACTTGTGATCTCTCTCTATGTCAAATAAATAAATAAAAATATTTTTTTTAAAAAAAGAGCACTAAGCAATTATTTTATCTTATTTTTTAGTGGGGGGAAGTCTGCAGAGATTATGGAAATTCAGGTTAACTGTAAAAGTTGCTAGAGCCATCCCTGTAAACTCAGATGAAATATAACTTTTTCTCCCCTACATGGATGAGAGAATATGGGGATGTGTTACATTCCCATTTAAATCAGCTAATTCAAAATATATTAGTGGCTATAAGAAACCTGACTGCTTAGTATGTGGTGTATATTTTAATCTTATTTTCTATCAGAAGGTCATTCAAAAACCATTCTGATCAACCATTTCTTCTACATCCTGAATTTTTATATAATCAAGGGAATTATTTAAGTTGGAAAGAGAAACCTGACTATTCTTAGCAATTATTTGGTTTAGTGCTTTTCACGTCGAGTTGTACGCTTAAGAGATACACACCATAGAGATTCCTGAAATTATTTGCTCATAATCGCTGCACTCTTATGGATGTGTTTTCATATATAATTCAGGAAAGAAAAATTATTGCATATGATAGATGAGTATTACCACATAAAAGTACTGATTTGTGTATCCTATTTTCATGCTTTGCTAATTCTCAAGAGATAACCGTACAGTAATTTCTAAGAAACCAGACAGTTTAATTTCGTGGCTAGTGTCATTTTAAGGCATTGGCGTATGTTTGCAGCCGTAGCTGTGGCTTTGGCTGGTCTTTGTGCAGGAAACCTTCCAGCAGCAAGGACTCTGGTCTGGGCTTCTCCCAGACATTTTATTCCCACCCAGCCCTCCCCCTCACCCCCACCTCGCCACGTGGGGTTCCCTGGCCTTGAAGTGGGTGACTGTCTCCACCTGTTAGGCCATCCAAGATGAAGCTGAGGTTTCTCAGGAGGAACTCTTGCAGAGAAAATGCTAAGGGTAACAGAACACAGTGAGGTGTCTTATAAAGAAATAGGCGGACACAGGTCTGGTTTGCTTCCCAACCATGGATTAATTTCCTGGCCAGCCTCGAAGACTCATTTATCTCCAGTTTCTCTTCCCTCAAAAACACAAACACAAACACAAAACCCTGCCCCTCTTTTAGATTCCAGAAGGGCTTTGGAATTGGGAAGAAGGAGGAGGGCAGGCCAGCTGTGGTTGGGGCTTGCTTCCCACCTGGTGGCTTCTCTTCCTGAGTTACATTTGCTGGGAATCACATGCCCCATGCTTTGCTTGCAAGAACATGACAATGCAGAATATGGTCTTTTTGGAAAAGGTGATAGAGATTTTCATCGTTTCTGCATCGATGAAGAGGGAAAGAGTGAGATTTACACTATTTATTTATTTGTTTTTTTAATTTTCTTTAAGATTGACGGTTTTAAACCGTAGCCTTCCTGACTAAGTTATTCGCCAGCTTGGTTAAGTCAGCATTCTCTTTACATAATTATTGGATTTCTTTCAAGGTGCTGTCTCCTTACCGATATACTGGGCAAAGAAATGCGGTTTAATATAGCTCTCTCTCGAGGTGGTTAGATTTGGTTCACCCTCTTATCTTTCAAACATGCATCATTTATTTAAAATGCATAGGCATATGTTCCGAACAAAGTTATTTTCAGTGCATATATATTCATTAGCCCATGTGTGTGGAAGTACATTTCAAATAACAACCATTGCGATATTTGTTCTTCTTTCAAAACTTTCTTCTGTCTCCCTCGTGGTTTAGTCCCACACTCTTTGAGGAAATTCCTATGGAGTCAGAGTACATTTGAACATTTTTGACTGATATAAAATTGCTTTGTTGATCATATACCCATGCATGATAAGATATGCATAAGAAGAAATCTGGTACAGAAGTATAAATAATACTTATCTTTAAGCCAGCATCTGTCATCTGCTTTAGCAGACATTGCTTGCTTTCTTCCTAGCACAAAAAGGGCTGAAAGATTAATGGAGCAGCTTTGTGTGTGCTCTGTGATGCTTAATCAAGTTTTATTAAATTCTAAATTAAAACTTGGCTTTCACTACAGTGACATCGCTGATGTATAGAACAAGGGGAGGGATCACAATGTCCGGAAAAGGTTGAGCATCGCCTCAATGATCTTGAGGCCCTAGTCTGTTTCTTCCTGTAGGACTTCTCCTAAGGATTGTTGTGCGCCGGACCAAACCCTGTGTGCTTGCGTAGGAAGAGATAAATACACCCCAAACGTCAGATGCTTGGGACTTCTGGACTGGGTATTTTGTAGTTTGATTTTCCTGTTCTTAGGCATGTTCCCCTCTCTGAGGAGAGAATAGCTCAGTTGTTTTGGGGTGCAGGTGATGGGCTCATTCTGCATCCAGAGTAATTGGGTGAATGAAGACTCACTAGTCCTGCCCAGTGAGAGACAAAGTTTTTGGTAAATCAAGCTTACCATATTAAAGATCTGATAGAGACCCGGGCTTTTTCCCGCTAGTGTACCTTGTAAGTTCTATGTTTGGAACTTTCGCCAGTGTACCTTGTAAGTTCTATGTTTGGAACTTTGTGGCTCTTTCATGCAGATTTTTTGTGGGGGTGGGGGTGGACTACCAGCCACATAGAGAAGCAGTTCATAAGTGACCATCTTACTACCTTCGTGTAACCCTCTGTGTATAGGGACCCTAGATTCAGAAGGCAAATGGAAACATTTCTTTTCAGGTAAAAGGTTTTAAAATGCTACCCATGACTGGTTTTCTTGGATTCTGTGTCTATAAGGAAAGGAAGAAGGGGATTTAATTTAAAATAATATTTCTCTGTTGAATACTGGTATTTCTGTTTTTGAATTTGCTTTTTCTTACATCTGGTACACACCAGACTAACCTGTATATATTACTCCTTTGGAAACATATGTCTGTGGGCCCTGATCCAAAAGTAGCTTATGTATCTACATTTCAAAGTATCAGATTTCTTGAAGGGGGGGCAACTATGAGATTTGCTGTTAGTTATTGTTTATTTTCCGGGAAATATGGCAAGCTGTAAACTTAAGATCCGAATATCTGTGCTTTTGAATTAGGTTCTATGCTACTTAGGAGAGAAGGGAATTAAAGAAAAGTTTGGAAGCCAATTCTTACGTGCCCAAAGAAAAGCAGTAGTTTTTATAGCCAGTGCTCTCCCATCACTCATGTTTTCATTGCCCTGTGTAAACTTTTATCTTACACCTTGCCATTTCTTAGTTATAAATGCCAAGTGTATAGATGCCCCTATTGACATGCTCTGTTTACCTACTATTACCGAAGTCTTGATGTTTCCCATTTCGGTACTGCCCGCTACACTGTATATGCGTAGCTGGGGCAGGAATCTTCTGTGTTCTGGAATGATTCAGGAGCCCAGCCTGGAATGGTTACACGGCAGGTTGTTGCCACATACATGCGCTCTTCGTTTGCCTGCGATGTATTTGGTGTATTCTTACCCTACCTTCTTTCTCAGCCACTGCGGCTTCAGAAAAAACCTTGGGGAATTCTCCCAGAGTAGAGGAGAAGCCTTGGATTACCGAAATGAAGACAGCCCTGCTCAACCTGACACGCGGGTTGGCTCTGAGTGTGCGTTGTAGTGGGCCCTGGCTTCCTAACCTCGCGGGGACGTGGGTCCCTGTCATTTGCCAGTGCCTGGTCATGGTGATATTTGCAGCCCGTAAGCTAGAGAGTTCGTCTGCTTTCTGCGTTTCTGCGGAGTAATTTTGAGTAGATGAACTGAGGCGTGGGAGGGATTGCCAAATGAGGTGGTGATGATGGCTAGGAGACTTGGACTTAGGGAGTGCTTTCTGGCAGAAGTACAGCTCAGACAGTATCGTGTTTTTGACCATGGTACTTTAGACACTCTGCCAAGTGTTTGTAACGAGATAGGGCTGTTACGATACTTTGCTTTTAACTTGACTTTTGCATACAGTACGTCGTCCTTGTTTTATAAACTGTGTCGCATACTTTTTGTACCTCTATAAACAAGTGAAGCTGTTGAGTTTTTGGATAAAGTTTGAAGCAGTCTTGTGTTGCTTCCTCTTTGCTTTATGCTCCAAGTTGAGAGCTGAATAGCGAGATCTTTTTTCACACCATTTATAATGCGATGCACATTTTGAAGGCAATTTAAATTCTTTTGGCTCCCCAGCCATATGCTTCAAAATGGAAGCATTATACATGTATGGATGGGGGAATAGGTAGGAAATTGGAGCATGAAGATATATGACTGGGTATATAGTGGGGAACTATTATCCTTTTTGAGAGAGGGAGAGAGGGAGAAGGAGAGGAAAAGGGGGGTTTTGCTCTCTAGGAATTTTTCCAAACTTTAGGCCCAATTTTGCCGAAGAAAATAATATTGCAGAAGAAGTTTAAAATGTTTCCACAGGCTATACAGGAACCTTTATATATGCAATTTATATCTCTAATGAGATTTTGGAACTTTACCAGTATATTATTTGAGAAATTGGCAATATAGTCAAGAGGAATGAACTTTAAGGTATAATTTTTAATGGAAGAACAAAAACTAATATAAGTTAAAATTATGTTCCTATTTTATTATTATATTTTTACTCATTCTTTTTTTATGATTTCATTCCTCTCCATTCTTGCCTTTGCATCTCAATTTTTCTGTTTCTTTCTACATTGGAAAAGTGAAGTGTAATATTCTTCTTAACACATAACTCTTTCACTCTGTCTCTCTGGAGGGTATTTTTTACTGTTTTCATAATCCATTCTGCCTGAGTAGAAAACACCAGATTTCTCCAATATTCTGAAAATAATTTCTACTTTGCTTTGATGGAAATATCCTGTTTCTGAACTTTTCTTATTATAATCATGTAGACTTCTTGTGGGTATGCTGCATTGATCACATGGATATCATTATACATTAATTTGGCTGATGTTTGGGTTGATATGTTTATATACATTGAAGTTAGAACAGGAGCCCCATTCTCATTCTCTAAAAAGCTTACTTCCTTATCTTTTCTTCTTTCCTTTTTCCATCATAGGTAATAAATGACTTCTATTATTAGTTCACATACCGTAAATGGTTCCTTCTGTAACTTTCATCAGAAATGGAAGGGTTGGGTCAAGTCAGGTGTTGCTGCACTTTTTCCTGAAGAAAGTAGCTGGTAGGTTCAAGTACACCTCTGATGCGTTTACACTTAGAGTGATGTTCTTTGGCTCGCTGAACACTGTGTATGCAGAAATGGTGGGAGCTTCTCACAAAAAGACAATCAAATGTACATACTGCTTTCTTTGCGACCATTCTGTGAAAAACAGCTTTCAAAGTTAGCTTGCTGTTCTAACATTTTGAAAATAAAATGCTATGGATCTTTTTGGTTAAAGCGTGGGGAATCGTTTTGCTCTTTACAATATATTTCTTCATTTTAGCTTCTCCAATCCCTATGTAATGGGATACATTGTTATCTGCTTTTGTAGATTACAGATTTCTTACTATAAACTATGTTGTGTAACGTAACAGCTTTTGAATAATCATCATATGTTGTATTTTCACCATTAATTGACTTTATGTTGTTTAGGAGACGCAAGGGAAAGCTGGGAATTAAGAAACAAAGAGTGAAGTAAAGAAAAAAAAAAACAAGCAGGCACTGAATTTCGTTCATTCATTCATTTATTTTTGAGAAGGGTGGAAAAGCCCACAGATCTGTATCTCAGTAGGGTGAAACTGTGTGGCTGTTTATCTGTACCTTTTTCCCCCTGTGGCAAGAGACGTGAAGATTAGACACTCACTCCCAAAGATACCAAGTTCCAAAGCACTGACTCATGAGTCCACAATGAAATACTAGGATGCAGCCATTTCCTACCTTTGTTTAGCCATGAACTGATTGGACCAGGCGGATGTAAGCTCTCAGCTGCTGGGCTTTACAGAAGGAAATGCTTTTTGGTCTCTCTTAGGTACTGGGTGCTGTTTAGCGACTTCTTTGGATTTGATTGAATCAGCCAATGTGAAAATGTTTCTTTCTGGGCCCTTCTGCCTGTTTGTGTCCCTAGAGTCCTCACCTGACTGCAGAGAGAAGTGTGCAGTGCATTCAAAACATGAGCTGATGGACTGAACTCATCACACCGCTTCTCTCCGTCTCGATCAGGCTCATCTCTCTTTGCAGCCTCCACCTGTAAGGGTGACTTCCAGGTGCTGTCAGACCTGGCCCCTGCCTCTCTTCCCACCTGGGTCACACTCTACCTGCTGTCTCAGGGCCGGGCCTTGGTCTTCTCGCTCTTCCTCCAGCACAGCCAGGTCTCAGGCACTTGGCTTTACCTGTTCTTCTCCTGGGACCTCTTCTCGCCCAGGTTGTCGCAGGCATGTGCCCTCACTTCAGACGGAGGTCTGCTCAGAGGACATGTGCTCAGGGAATCTAGTATCATTCCATCTGTCGTCCCCCCTCACTACCCCCAGCTCTCTTTCTCATTTACCCTGTCGCTGCCTGACTCCTGACATATTTCATTTTCACTTGATTCTTGCTTTACTGTTTGTCACCTCCACTGACTGTAAGCCTCATGTGGGTTGGGCTTTGGTCGTCTTGCACTCTCTCGCCTGGGCTTAGAACATAGCAGAATCAGGGACGCCCAGGCTCAGGGACGCCTGAGCCTGGGTGGCTCAGTTGGTTAAGTGGCTGCCTTCGGCTCAGGTCATGATCCCAGCGTCCTGGGATTGAGTCCCACATCGGGCTCCTTGCTCAGCAGTGAGCCTGCTTCTCCCTCTGCCTGCCACTCTGTCTGCCTGTGCTCGCTCCTGTGCTCTCTCTCTATCTGACAAATAAATAAATAAATAAAAATCTTAAAGAACATAGCAGAATCAATCAATCAATCTATCTGTCTATCATTGTATAATCTATCTGTCTACCACTAATTAGAACCTGTAAGATGGACAAAAAAAAAAAAAAGTCTGTTAAATAAACAAACAGTATAGATCTTCCAGATGGTGCTAACCTTTTCCATGGGGCCATTTGCTATTACTTAATTTCTGGATGCCTTGGCTTTGCCATTTGCTAAGTGATGGCCAACGTTTACACACCTCACAGACATTACCACAGGTCCAATAACGGGAATGAACTTCAGTCATGAGGAGTAAAGGATCAAACACCCGTTTCCTTTTGTGAAAAGGAACCCAGAAATAATGAAAAGAGTATGTGCCCGGTGGCAGTGGTATTTTCTAGGTGTTTGGGCTTTTCTGTGTGGGTGTGTTGTCTTACAAAACTTTTTCAGTAATGATGCTTGTGATGAGCTTCTGAAGATGGATGAATGGAGAGCCAAGTCTAGCTAATGCGTGTAGCACAATTTGGGGGTTATAGTAAAGCAAGAGAATGAGATAAATGAAAGAAACTGGCTCTAAAGGGAGGACTTGAAATTCTAGGTCGTTGTCCTCTTACCTCCGACCATTCTTGGACATGTTAGTTTTCAGTCAAGGAGCCTTTCTGGGATTTTCGGAAGTGTGATTTTACCTTGAATGTATCAGGGCTGAAAACAATTGTTTATGTTTATGTAGTTCATAATTTTGCAGCTTAGTTTGTGTGGGTTAGTGGCCCTACTGTTCAACTGGATGGCAAATCTGTGCTAGGAGGATACCATATGCACAAGTATTTTCTTAAATAATGTTGGCGTTTGCCACTGGTGTTAGGGGAAGAAGGGAAAAAAAATGAGAGTAATTCTGGAAGCCCTCCAGTAAGGGGTTAGGAAAGAACTTAGGGACAAATGCTCCTACTTGGAACACAACACCAAATAGTGGTTTTTTTGTGTGTTTTTTTTTTTTTAAGAGAAGCCAAAATTAAACACAGTAGAGTTTACTGTTTGCTAATCAGCATGTGTTTACTTTCTCTTCCAAAACTGAAGTTGCCAACCAATACATATCCTACCCAGTGCTATGAATCTGTCCAAATAAACATGGGAAGTAGTAAAACAATGACACCACATGAAAAATATATCCTCATTCATTAAATAGAATCCAAAAAATTCTCTGGAATTTAATTTTAGCGATGAAGTGGGGACTGTTTGGTCAATTAGGAAAGGATGATGCCTCACTCCCTGGGTTGGTCTGGCATGGAGGAACGTGGTTTGTTTTTTTTTTGTTGTTGTTTTTTTTGTTTGTTTTTTTTGAGGAACGTGTCTTTAAGTAGCCATACAACCCCACGTGTACCGGCTGAAACCGAGAGAGATGGAAATGGATTATTTCTTATCAGCCCCTCACCCACATTCCCAGTGGACTAGGACATTTGGGGTATAACATAGTTTTATGATAATTACAAGCTAAAGCAGCTTGTAGAATTCAAAGAATCAATTTTAATTTCTGTCTCCATCACTAAAGATTACTGACAAGGAAGTTCTCAAGATGAAATTAGGGAGTACTTCCTCTGGAGACTGCTAACAAGGGCAAAGAGAAGTTGTAATGAGAAGCTTTTATTTTGTGGTCAGTCCCTTTTGGAAAATAAATTCAAAAGCAGTAGCTATAATGAACATTATGGAGAGCCTTAAATTCATAAGGATGCCAGTATACTTCAGCTAGTGAGTGGTTTCATGTAAAACTGGGATCTATCTTGTAAATGCGTGTCTTTGTTGGGAAGCTTTGTTGTAGGATAGCAAGATGGAGGTGGGATGATTATTGGGTTATTACTGTTGTGGTTTAAATTTGCCTTTAAAAAAAATCCAGCATCCTCTCTATACTGGAACCGACTCATTCAACGCCAGCTCTTACCTTCTATCAAAACCTGCTTTGGGGAACTAATGTGATATTCGTCATTTAATGTTTAATGTGAGTTTAAATAAATGTGTTGAGTTTTCAGTGGTAATTAAACACTGAAACCCTGTGAGTATTGTACAGTTAAGCGGTTCAAGTTCAAGCCTTGGGGAAAAGTGGTGTAGTCTAAAAGAAACGGCTATTCCTTCTGGCAGAAGTCTTACTGTTGAGGTGACTACTTCTTCTCTCTCCTTGTGCAAAGAAAGCCGGCCCCTGGACCTTTCCTATCAGGCAGGTCCCAGTGATGCTTCTGCGTGAGCAGCAAAATAAGAGGTAGCTGGTTCTTTGAAGGTGATTTAACACCTAATTGTAATTCAGTGTTAACGTTAAGATTAGAGTCCTTCCATCTCTGGCAGTATAACAGTGCTTTTTTTTTTCTTAATAAGAAATTAATTATCTGAACAAATTTACTCCTTGGATTTAGTTAGGTAAATGGCATATAACCAAATAATAGTTTTCAATAAAACCAACATCATAGCCCATGGAAACCCAAAGGGATTTTTTAGGATGAGATACCATATGTCAGAGTTGTCAACCAAAAGCTGTATAAACATTGGCTGTTGGCCTTGTTATCTAATCTCATCATTTACAGATAAGGAACCTGAGGCCTTCAACAGGAAAGGTCTGCCATAGCCTGTCGAGGCTGGTGAGGAGCAATGTTGAAATTGAGAAGGGCAGCCTTCCTGAATACAGAACATGGCCGACTCTATCAGACTGCCTCCCAAATTTTGAATGGCGTTCCTTGAGCACCAGATCTTTTTTTCTAAAATAAAAGTTTCCAGGTCTGAACATAAAGGAATCACCTGTAGACAATGAGTGATAATGTAGACAATGAGTGATAATTTTCTAAAAAATTAGTGTCAGCGGCTACTTTCAACTTTCAGCTCACACCTTCATAGACTAGTCAAGCCGTGGGTCTAAGAAAGTTGTTTGTTCTGTGTCTCGTGTTCATCTGACAGCCATATATATGGATACACACGTGTATTTACATACCTACGCACTTCCTGGTGTTGGAGGGGGAAGATGGCAGGAGTGTTCCCTGTGTCCTTCAAAGTGAGGAGGAAAGGAGAGAGATCTTAAGAGTCTTGGAGCTCATTCAGCCAGTCCCTCAACAGATGTAGGAATCGTGGGAATGCAAAATGAAAAAGACTGCCACAGTCCTTGGCTTTATGGAAACTGATATTCCTCAAGTAGTTGTAGGGGATGGATAGGGAGACAATCAACCAAGTTCGAGAAAAGTATGGGAAAAGTCATTATGTTGACATACACACTTTTGTGGGAACAAATGGACGAGCGAGCCACACACTAGATCAGTGAAGGCTTCCCGAATGAAAGTTAACCAGGAGAAAGAATGAAAGTTCACATGGGAAGGGAGAACAGAATGTCTGAAAGCTCAGAGAGAGCTCAGGAATGGACAGAAGGTCAGTAAGGGGGAAACATCAATAGGCAAATCTGCCTACAAGTTGTTTCAGGAATTCCTCGAAAGAATTGGTCTGATGCTCTTTTTTTTCTGAGTTCCCATTGCAAGCCCTTCAACCGTAAGTTTGTTTGTTTGTTTTTCTGACTGTAGTGTTTGTTCTTTATATTGTTTTCCAATCATATAACAGTCTCTGTAATATCTTATTTCAGTTGAGTTATCAAGTGCAATTATCATTACCATCAATAGACATTGTCTTTATTAAGTACCTACTGTTGAGAAGCACTGAGAATACCACATCTGAACTACGATCATTGTAAAAGATTAGGTTGTTCTAGGTCTGTTCTGAGTGTGACTGAGTGTGCATCCTTGCAGCGATCTCTCTCTCTCTCTCTGTCTCTCTCTTTTTTGGGGGTTCCTTACGATTTTTTGATCTGGTGATGCCACCTCCTTATTTCTATTCTAATTCTCTCAATCAGTTTTTTAAAAAGGTATTTTGAAACACTTAAGACATGAAAAATGTAAATATCTTAACAGACGCATGCATCACCCAATTTAAGAAATAGTCTTTTGTTTAAATTTATTTGAATGAAGTTAAAAACAATTAAGTAAAAATTCAAAAGAATGAATATATAGCATTACTAAAAAGATGAACAAAGTACTTGAATGTCTCCCCTTCTCAGCCTCATTCCCTTTTATCCTATTATGCCAAGAAGTAGCTTCTCTCTTAAATTTTGAGGTTATTTTTCCCAGGACCCATGTTATTGACATGTACTTTCTTGCATGTGCATTTTATAAGGTTTTTGCTGCTGAGAACCCTCATCTCTCTGCCATCCCATCTAGAGAGTGATCCTCTGACATTTTACTGAAGGATAATTTCTCCTGGGTTTGACAGTTCGAGGACTTAAAGGACCTCAGGCTCCACTCCTGGGTTTTCCAAGAGTCACAGGAGTTCCCCACACCATCTTTCCCTTGACATATAACATAATAATAAAGCATTGCCCTTGACTCTTATTTTGGTCATTATAATCTATACATGTTTTATATATGTAAGATGATATATAAATTACAGAGAAGTTTCCTTTTCGAGTATTGGAATTGGTGCGAATGATGATGAAAATGCCCTCTGGGTTGCTGTTTCAGATCAAAATGGATAGACTGGAGTTCACCTGAAATATTTCAACTCACACTCCTGGTTAATTTATTCTGACTTGTATATATGCTCACTTTGTAATATCTGCCGTTTGCAAACAGATAATTTTTTTTAAAAAATTTCTTTATTTATTTGAGATAGAGAGAGTGGGAGAGAGAGCATGAGCACAGGCGGGAGAGGGGCCAGCGGGAGAGGGAGAAGCAGACTCCCCACTGAGCAGGGACCCCTGAGGCAGAACTTGATCCCAGGACCCTGGGATCATGACCTGAGCCAAAGGCAGACGCTTATACCACTGAGCCACCCAGGCGCCCTGTTAACAGATATTAAAGAATACGAACCAAATAGCCAAATGCTGACCCTCAAACCTCCTTGTGATAGAGTGTTAAATATTTTGTGTGAAAAGTTTTGGGACTGCTTTCTGAGAAATTCCTTAACATCTGGAAATTTCAGCTTCCAGTTGCCCACGAAGGAATATAAATTGTTTAGTTGTTATTTGCATTGGGAAAGAGAATATTTCAAGCTCAGTTTGTGTGGATTTCACATGTTCAACAGGATTTACTATCTCTAGGGCTAACCCCATGTCAATATAGGATCTTTTGAAGAGCAGTCATATTACAGTTAGTTTAGGAAATGCCACAACTTAAGCTTCCTGTCTTTTGCCTTGATTTCCTTACAAAGGGAAGACTTTCTGCTCTGTCCTGTCAAGAGCAAGTACAGCATGTGCTAGTGGAAGGAACCAGAGGCAGGCCTGCTCTCTTGACCTGTCCTGCTGTGCGAGTCTGTTTGCTAGAGGAGAGCTGGCAGCCCTGGGCTCTGCTGCAGGGAATCCTACAAGTACTCCTGATTCCTGTGATTACAGGCCACTCGAGCTGCACAGAGGCAAAAAAAAAAAAAAAAAAAAAAAAATTGATATAAACATTTAAATAAAATAAGATGGATAGTTCAGCTCATAATGTGAGCTTATTGAAATTTAGGATTCTATGAATCATTGAAGAGGCATAGAAGAATCTCAGGATTTAGCTCCTTACATTTCTTTTCTTTTTTTTTTTCCTTAAGATTTTATTTATTTATTTATTTGACAGACAGAGATCACAAGTAGGCAGAGAAGCAGGCAGAGAGAGAGAGGAGGAAGCAGACTCCCCGCTGAGCAGAGAGCCCGATGCAGGGCCTGAGATCATGACCTGAGCTGAAGGCAGAGGCTTTAACCTAATGAGCCACCCAGGCGCCCCTCCCTACATTAGTAATTTAAAATTTTCTAAGGTAATGTCCACCATAGAAAATTTAGCACGGAGCCTTGACCATTGGCCTTCTAAGCTTTTAAACAGACCTAAAGGCTTCATTCTTCTCACCTTCCACTTTGTCCCCGGTCTTCCTTTCCTTTCCCTTCTTAACTGAGGTAGAGTTGACATTCAGCATTGGATCAGTTTCAGGTTGTCAACATCGTGATTTGGTGGCTCTCGACAGGAGGCCATGCTCGTTGCAATCCGTGTCGTTACTACTTCTGGCTATTTATCCCCAAGAAAATGAAAACACATGTTCAAAAAGACATATGCACCCCCGTGTTTATCGTGGCCTTATTTACAACGTGGAGTCACGGAAGCAGTCTTCCTTTTCTTTTTTTTTTATTATTGAATTCAGTCTTCCTTTTCTTAATGATTTCCAGGATCTGGAGTCGATTGGGTGGCTTTTATCTCTTCCCTTCTCTCCCTGAGCGAGTGAGTGGTGCCCCTGGTGGCAAATGACGCAGCAAGGACACAGGACCACTACTGTGCGCTGGCTGTGCTTTGCCGGGCTGGGGGAGACCAGGCAGGCACAGAGTTAAGCCCAGGGTGCCCCATGGTAATCGAACATCCCCGGTGTGGTAGGGTGGAAATCCTGAAACAGATGCTGGACGGGGCGTTGTTATTGTCCAGCAAGGGCTCTCCTACGAGAAAAAGCAGCCGTGCAGAAATGGCACAAACACCATTCCCTTGTCCGCCATGGCTTCTGGTTTTTTCTTTTTCAACACCCATGAGCCTACTCCATCTTCACCTCGCCAGAGACCGTCGCCCTTTCCGTCTCTCTGCCTTGACCTCGTTAAAAATACAAAAATAAAACAACACCCACCAACGAGTCTCGATTGTCCTGTGCCTTGCTGATAAGAGGGTCTGATTTACCTTGGGATCTTTTAAGTTTGTGGTTGTTGGCAAAGACCTTGTTTCTTTCTCAAGTCTCTCAGCCCCATCATGGCCTTTCAGAACCTTTAAGTCCTGTAATACTATATTTTGCGAAGAAGGGGGGAAAATGAGATTTTTTTCCTCCTTGCTTTTGTTAACCCATTCTTGTTTGAGACTCCAACAAAAAGGGTTTTTGTTAACTGGAGCTTAAAATCGGCCAGCTTGCAAAGTATTCTCCCTTTTTATGCAAGGAGGATTAGCTTGGCGTGTTATGCAGTTCTCCTGTGTGAGCCATTCACGTGTCCTGTCACAAGGTGTATAATTACCGCACTTCGCCATCAGCAATCATTCTTAAGTTAAAACCTGTTTTAAACCTCTCATTAATATAAATCATACCGGGAAGGTAGAAAATACACCTTCAAAAAGAACGAAGTGTTAGGGAGTTAATCTGTTCTTTTCATAATAGACCCAGAGTAAATAATTTTTACTGAGCGCTTTTCTCTCTATGCAATCAAAATAGTTTGTGATAAAAGATCTGGTCCCTGGGATGCATAAATGTGCAGTATTTTATTCACACGGGCTCGGGCTTCCTGCTTGGTGCCAGCCTCGTTTTCTCTCTGTCACCCTTGAACAGTGAAGTGTGTAATCCTCCATTCTTTTAAAGTCAGCCCCCTGACAAAACTCCCTCTCTCTCCCTCTCTCTGTCTCTCTCTCTCTCTGCACCTCCCCACCCCCCGCGCGTGCACACACTCACACGCACGTGTGCACGTACACACATACATGCATACACACATATTCAAAAGCAAATTGTTTTCATTTTTAAGCCTTTCTTTCAGTGGCCTATCTCAACATGCTATAACTAGTTAGCTAGCAATCTGAACATAGAAACAATGTCTCCAAGAATGGATTTTCTTTCATGGAAGAGCCATATGCAAAGGACTCAAATATCCATGGTTTATTTATTCATTAACGGTTTGTTCTGGAATGGGTACAACAGCTCTAAAGGCAGAGCCCCAGTTGCTCATCTTTCTAACATACAAGGGTCACTTCTACTCTCCCTCTTTGCCTCCTATCCCCGGATTCCACTTGCCATTGCCTCACAGCTGTGGTGGTGCTCGGTCGTGGGAAGTTCAATCCAAGTTGGGACTTCTAGGTGTGGGGTTAGGTAGTGTCAGAAAAACGGCTCTAATCCTTACATATCTGGAAAGGCCCAGAATGATCTGGCCTCTGACCACTTCTCTCCCTTGAGCTTCTGGCTCATCATCTTTATAATCTCTGTTCTCTTCTTTACATTTGCCAAAAAGCACTACTTTTTTCTACCAGAGGGCCTTCACTTGTACTAATTCTTTTTTACCCAGCTAAATTTTCCTCATTACTTAGGTCTGAGCTTAAGCTAGTCTCTTCCTTCTTTCTTCCACAGATTTTTAACTCCGTGTCTGCAGTATGCCAGAAATCGTTCTAGGTCCTTGAGATCCGGGTTGATTTAAACAGATGACATCCCTGCTCTCAGGGGGCTTCTATTCTAGGAGACAGTATGCTATTCTAGGAGACCACAAAGAAGTCTCTCTTGACATTCCATTTCATCTTGGCTCCCTTTATGCTGCATTTCCGTACCACTCTATGATTCTTCCTAGCGGCTCTTCATCCCTTTCAGCAAGTATTTTTTAATGCTTATTAGGAAATGTTAATCAAACATGGACATGTTCTGTCTTCCCTGATAAAACTCAGCTCTATGAGATGTGATCAGACTTCATCTGTCACGAGTCCATCCTAGGGACCCTCAGTAGATGCTGAATGAGTGAATAAAGCAATGGCTTTCAGCCTGTCTCCAAACATCTTCCAATTGTTGTCTGCCTGAATTCTTCTATGTCACTCTGTTATACTCTCTTAAGTATCACCCTAATTAGAAATTGATTGGGATCAATAGGCTTTCTCTTAAAAAAGAAAAAGTCAGGGGCACCTGGGTGGCTCAGTGGGTTAAGCCTCTGCCTTCGGCTCGGGTCATGATCTTGGGGTCCTGGGATCGAGCCCCGCATCGGGCTCTCTGCTCAGCGGGGAGCCTGCTTTCCCCCCCTTTCTCTGCCTGCCTCTCTGCCTATTTGTGATCTCTCTGTCAAATAAATAAATAAAATCTTAAAAAAAAAAAAGTCAGCTACTGAACGTGATTATTCTGAATTCCTATCCTCTGCTTTTCTTTTGGACCTGGCAGTTAGGAGTGACTGCAGAAAGGGGGATGAGGTTGGGCCAAGAGGTGATATTTTTAGGGTCCAGGACAGTGGGAAGCCTGAGGTGTGTGACCCAGGGAGGGTCTTGTAGGGTGCTGGAGATAGGAAGATGGGTCCCAAAGAGATGGGAGAGGAATGGAACCAGGGAAAGAGGTTTTGAGATTAGGCCTGGCTGACTTCAAGAATTTATAGAGAGGGGCGCCTGGGTGGCTTAGTCGTTAAGCGTCTGCCTATGGCTCAGGTCATGATCCCAGTGTGTTGGGATTGAGCCCCGTATGGGGCTCCCTGCTCAGCGGGAAGCCTGCTTCTCCTCTCCCATCCCCCTGCTTGTGTTCCTTCTCTTGCTGTGTCTCTTTCTGTCAAATAAATAAAATCTTTAAAAAAAAAAAGGGATTTACAGAGAGAAAGCTAAGAACGTCTTTTCTCTCTTGTCCTTTGGGAACAAAGGAAGGGGACTAAAATCAGTTAAGAACCTTGTATGTGCCAGGGACTTTACATGTTTTTTTTTTTTTTTCTAGACCTTGTTTTATCTCCAGTTTATATACAAGAATCAGGTTTCCTTAATTCCAGGATTAGAGCAAGTAAAACTGACACTCTGTAGCCTCTTGGTGCTCCATTAATGTCACTGAAAGAATGAATTTATGTACAAATGCTTGATCTCCATTTTGGCCTAATTCTTTTAGCCAGTTTCCCTAGACTCGGAATTATATTGGTACTACTGCTGGATAGTCAAGTTGCATTCAGAGTTGAGTTGTACTTTGTGACGATATGAAAAGCTAATCATCTTGTACAATGTTGTTTCAACAGCAGAATTCAGTGGGAGTTCCAGACCGTTGACTCACCTATGATCTGCAGAGCTCTGTTTCCTAGTAAATTGAGATTACCTGTATGTGAATACAGAACTTATGAGTTTTATCTTGTGTATTCTATTTTCTTGTGATATTTAGGGCACTTCTTTTATAATTCTGAGTTGAAGTGGCTCTTTCTCTATTGTTGTTGTTTTTTTAACTGTAAACCTCCCCAGAGCCTTTTTATAAGTAGGTGGTATGCATAATAACAATAGTGATAAAAGTTAATACCAAAACGATTTAAAAGGAGTGAGAGAGATGAGATAATTTCTAAGATTCCAAAACCATAAGATCTTTTGATATGTTCCCATTTCATATCGAATCACCAGGAACATGATAATAAACTATTTCAGTTGGATTGAATGGAAAGAGAAACCACGCTAGTGATGAACTCTAATAAGATTAGCATACAAGGGCAAAGGAGGGAGAACCAAACCATAAGACCCTTTCTTTTGTCATGGTAAAGCCTGGCCAGAAAGGAAGTTTTTTCCACTGGAATATTTGGCAAAGCTAAGTATACAGTTTATATGTAATTAATGAATTTATATATAATTAATATATCTCAAAGATAGTAGACGAAGAAGGGAATGTTTACTATTTGACCACTGAGATTGGGTGGGTAGTGGCCGTGAGTGGGTTGCTTGTATGTGGGTTCAAGCAGGACATTGTTTGGTCAAGATAGGAATTACTGTGAAGAAATGTAAGGTTCAGTCAAGAGTCTAATGTCTTTGATGAGTGGGATTCTCTTCCTATATAATTATTTTTAAAGCCAGCCTCAATACAGGATCTTTGGGGTCTCTTCTACGGTTGTTACACATATTAAATACAATACATTCACAATACAACGTTGGATGAGAAATCTGATGAAGGGAAGAGCAAAGGCATTATTTAAAGGGGTTAAAAATGAAAACTCAAACCTTTCAAAAGTGTTGCGGTAAAGTGTATTCATAGAAGGAAATGTAAAATTAAACCAATGGGCACAGATTGCTGGAAAAGACTCAGAGACACTGCGGTTCGGGGTTGGAGCGTGGGCTCTGGAGACCCAAGAGGCTCCTTTCTGCAGCTCACCAGCAGGCCCTTCAACCTCCTCAGGCCTCTCCTTCCTCACCTGGATGGAGACCTAGGATGGTCTGATAATAGTATTCACCTTGACAGGCTATACTGGGAATTAAAGCCAACTTTGGGGAAGCTTCTCGTAAAATGTTTTCTTATCTTTGACATTTACAAATAGCGGTTATTACCAACAATTACATAGCATTGGAGAAAATAGATACTTTTTAAAATGATGACAAATAAGTCGTAATGTACTGTTATTCGTTTTCATGATATTATTCCCATTGCTCAGGCCCAGCGAAAATATTCATTCACGAAAATCCAAAGCAGCCTCTTTTTTTTTTAAACGTGTTATAAATACACTTTGAGTCTGAAGACAGACATTCGGGAACTGTGTTTTCTCATTCTTCGTTGACTTTTAAAAATTTTGTCAATTATTTGTTCACTCAACAAACAATTCCTAAGCACCCACTACTATTTTATGCCGTGTACTAACCTCTAGGAATAAAAAACACAGACACTGTCTGTAAGGATATCACGGTCTAAAAATAAAGTCTCACCAGTGAACCGGTGATCCATTTAGACAATGGTAAGTGGTAGAAACCTTTGAACTGATAACTAAGCTTTTAAAATTGTAGTAGTTTTCTGGGCACATTTAAGAAGGATTTCTCACACACACATGCACATACACATATGTATTTATGGTAAACTAGGAAACCATTTGAGATCTGAACAAAAAAGTTATTTTTAGTTCGTGGCAAAGAGAATTATCCAAATAACTCAGTTGTTCATTTCTAAGGCTTCTTTGGCAGTATTAGTCTAGTGTTTATTTTAAAGTGCGGTTAGCAGTTATCTGGAATAATTTTTAAAATATATTTATATTAATAAAAGTCGTGTAAGTTTTTTTTGGAAGAATCATAGGCTTGTATATTGATTGCTTTTCTTGATGCTGGTTTTACTGAGTAGATTTTGACCAAAATGTTCTTCAAATATTGCTTATTAGCTTATTAAGAGGGAGATGATTCATCTTTCAATGAGTTAATATTTTCGGCTTTTGTTGGAAAGCCAAATTGTCATCATTAAATGATTTTAGAAAAAAAGTAATGAGCTCTTTAAAATGGATGGTACATACTTCCTCAATTAATTATCTTGTTAATGCTATATTGAACAATGAGGGGCAATGCAAGATTATAATAATTCAGTCTTCTGAACCTAGTGTTAAAAAATTTACCTGATCAGTGTTCTAAGTCATATTTTAATCAATTTTATTGAACTCAGACCCACTCAAAAGGAAATGACACATATTTTATTATAGTGACCAAATATTATGTGTAATCAGCATAAAAGAAAAAATTCACTCGAAACAAATATATTGGCTTGGATCTTTAAATATTTTGTTCTGTCTTTCTGAATATATGTTAGCTCTGTTTTCATGGAGAATCCCCAAAATTTGAGAGTAAATTTTGATACTTCAGTAAAGCCAGCTCTATCTCAAAGCACAGGCAGGAAAATGTATTATTTTTATATCTCTCTTTAATATTATAAGCAGTGATGGTCTTTTTATGTCATTTTTTTATAAGACACATTTTTATTTTTTTTATTTTTTTTATTTTTATTTTATTTTTTTTTTTTAAAGATTTTATTTATTTATTTGACAGACAGAGATCACAAGCAGGTAGAGAAGCAGGCAGAGAGAGAGGAGGAAGCAGGCTCCCTGCTGAGCAGAGAGCCCGATGCGGGGCTCGATCCCAGGACCCTGGGATCATGACCTGAGCCGAAGGCAGAGGCTTTAACCCACTGAGCCACCCAGGCGCCCCATATAAGACACATTTTTAGAGCAGAAAGCCAGATGCGGGGCTCGATCCCACGACCCTGGGATCATGACCCGAGCCAAAGGCAGCGGCTTTAACCCACTGAGCCACCCAGGCGTCCCGAGACACATTTTTAAAATATACTTGACGCCACTAAATCACAGAAACCCCAGGCACAATCCATCACTTTGTTCCACCTCAAGTTCAATCATTGCTTACAAATGCATCATGTAAAATGACCTGTTCTTGAGGAAGAATATAGTGTAAAGATGAGCCCCGTGCCAAATAATCACTTGTGTCCTAAGAACAACATTTGTATTTATTTAATTTTGCGTAGTGTTTCTTAGGATTTGGGTCCTTAAATATCCAAATCAAATGCATTCCAGAAAAGCTACAATCCATGCTTTAAAACATGCTTTCAAAGGGTGGGGGGACCTGGGTGTCTCAGTTAGCTAAGCATCCAACTCTTGATTTCTGCTTAGGTGGTGATCTCTGGGTGGTGAGATCAAGCACTGTGTCGGGCTCTGCACTGGGCATGAAGCCTGCTGAAGACTCTCTCCCTCCTGCTCCCGGTGCCCCTCCAGCCTCGTCCTGCCCTCAGGCTTGCTCACACTCTCTAATGAAAAAAAAAAAAAAAAGATGCTTTCAAAGGAAAATTTATAAAGTCAAAAAAACAATATCCTCAAAGGGAAAAAAAGCTATATACCTACATTAGTGGTAAAGCAATATAATAAAGAAAATATAATATAACATTATAACTATACATATAAAGGAAATGCATAATTCTGGAAGAGAATAAGACAGGACAGATCATTCACCTGGGATCATATGTCTCTTGATTTTTGTTCAGGACACTTATTAATTTTAATTATTCTCTTTGGTTCTCAGCTGTTTATTTTTAGTGGTTAGATCCCAGCTTTCCATGAATAAGGAAGGTGGGTCTCCCCACAGAGCGATGATGTGGGAACTAGAACACAGCCGGTGTTTGACTGTGAGATCAGTGAACAGAGGTCTCCGCAAATGCTGGTGTGGGATGTTTGCCACGTAGGACTTGTTTTCCACTTTATGCTGCTTTGAATGTGGCTTTCTGGGTAGGCTAGAAATACCTTAAAAGCTGTTAATTGTTCAGGGAAATACAATAAGGGGTGAGATGGGAAGGAGAAATTTGAGGAGGGACTTTTTTTTCTTTTGTTTTATTTTATTATGGCGTATTTCTTTGAATATTGTTTTAGGTTATTTATAGGGGCAGGCAGAAGCTTGTTTGTTTGAGGGGCAAAAATCCTAGAACGTACATACACAGAATACCCATTGTGGCTCCTTGGCCAACCGGAGTGGAGTGGAGTGGTTGATAGGAGGTTGGGTGGCTGGGGAGGAAACCAAATCCAGAACCTGTGAGCCCTGGTAGGTTCCTCATATTCACTTCTCTATCAATCATGGACACTTGCATTTCCTTATTAGATGTACATGTAGAGGAATTGAACTAGAGCTCATAGGAAGATTTTTCTCGTTTGCATTTCTCTGCACTTAGATTGGCCTCTAACTCTTTTCGTTAATACATCTTTCCCTTCTTTTTTAAAACATGGATGAAAAACTTGATTTTTCAAAGTTTTCCCCTTGGATTTCTGTCTCCTGTTGAACTGCACAACAGGGAAAGTAATCGAAGTACGAAAGAAGCCAGTGTCACATTTTCTTCGATACCTAGCCTAAAAGAGAAAATTTTGGAATGCAGATCTTAACAGTGTTCCTATTGAACCATGTGTCAGACGGGAAATGTGAATGGGCACTGGACATCCTAAAATTGTTGCAGACAGGTTGCAATTCAGAATAACAATGCAATGTTGGAGTTAGTTCTTATCGCGAGTTGGAACTAAAATTTTATATAGTCACTTATCAGTAACGGGGGACGTGGTCAGAGTAGACCAGCTCAGTAATGTGCTCTGCTGCTCTTTGTATCCCAGAGTGCAGCCTGGCTTCTGTCATGATAAGACTTTTGTCATCAAGTCCCTGCTGTATGATCTGGGCAGAGGACCTCACCTCTTGAGGCTTCTGTTAAGCTGTGTAACTCACTAGAATGAGGTGCAGGGAATATTCTGAGGGAGCAGCAGAAAGGCAGTGGTATTAATGCCGAGCCTGAGGAGCGGGAAAGGTTCTAGTAAAAAGGTGGCATTCAGTCTGATCTGCATGGAGTGAGGGTATCCAACTCAGTGGATAAAGAGGACAGATTTGGCTGGAGGAATAGCATGGGTGAAGGCACAATGGCCCAGCTCCCTGCGGGAGGCATGTGAATTAATGTCAGGGGAGCTGAGCCTGGAATTTGGGAAATGACCCTTGAGGATCCCCTGTGCCATATGGAGTGATTTTATTCAATAGGTATATATGTTTCTTACATTTTGTAACAGATTGCCACAAATTCAGTGATTTAAAGTGACACCCAAGTATTAGCATGCTGCTCTGTTGGTCAGAAGTCCAGCACATTCTCTGGCTGCCTTCTCCAGACTATTATAAGACTGAAGTCAAGGTGTCCCTGGGGTTAGTTCTAGTTTGGAGGCTCTGGGGGAAAATCTCTTTTCAAGCTCATTCTTGTTGTTGGCAGAATTTAGCTCCTTATGGCTGTAGGTCTCTATTCCTCTGCCTGCTGTCCCCATTCCTTAGCGTGTCGCCTCTTCCATCTTTAAGCCAATAATGGCACATTAGTTCCTTCTTGTGCTTTGAACCTCTATGACCTATCCTCTGCAACCAGGCAGAGAAAATTCTCTGCTTTTAAAGGGCTCATGTGATTAGACCAGGATTACTTCCTAACTTAAGGTCAAATTTGCCATCGAATCTAATCATGGGATTAAAATCTATCATATTCACTGTCCTGGGGACTCTGCAGAGCATGTAGACGAGGGGGCAGGAAATTTTAAGAGTCCAGCTTAGAATTTTGCATTGCACAATAGGTAATGGGGAGCTACTGCAGGTGTCTGGGTGAGAGTTCCATGTTCCAAGCGGTGTTTAGAAAGTTAACATTAGTGGAATACAGGAAGCATTTTGGAAAAATGAGAGCATGGAAGCAGATGACTAGAGAAGAAATCTGTGCAATATCGAGAGGGCTTTAGTACTGATTAAGTACTGTTTAGTATTGACCTAGTACAATTTAATTTAAGAAGGGCTTCAGGACATTGGAAATAGAGGTCTCAGGATCAAAAGGAGGGCTTGACAATCTGCCAGCTCCTTGTCTGAGCCACGATTTTACCGGCGTGTGTTTTATAGAGGGAAAGGTAATGGGTAGGGCCGCATAATCTCCTGGTGCCTTCCACTCCCCCTGAGCCTTCATTTGTTTCATGTACTGGCATTTCATTTTAAATTAAATTTATGACTTCACTTTTATTATGTAATCTAAAAGTAGGTTTGGAGACTGCTGGACCTTTGTAACACCTTCATTCTATAGATGAGAAAATGGTGGCCCAGAGAAGGGAAATGACGCATCTGCTAGAGTTTCTTAGTTTTGCCCGGTATGCAGTATAGTTTGAGAACAAACAAGTTGCTGGTGAAGAATGAGCAGATAGCACCGAGGTAGTAAGACAAGGCAGCTCAAACGATGATATCAGGGATATCATGGATTCAGGGGAGGCTGGGATTAGCTTGGCTTGGGATTTGTCAGGAAAACATCATGGCAGAAAGTGGCTCTTAGCCTGGCTTGCTAAAGGAGATAATGGAAAGAAAGTGAGAATTGCCTAGGTGAAGGTCTGCAGGCAGGGCTGGCTCTGTGTGAAGTCGGGGGTAAGAGAAGCTCGAGAGGCAGTGTGGTATAGTGGTTCTGAACACTGGGATCTTATGTATTTGAGCGTGTGACATGGGAGAAGGCATTTTGTCTCATTGAGCCTCAGTTTGTTCAGCTGTAAAATAGGGCTAATAATTATGCCCATATAAATAGGTAACAGTTTTATGGGTCAAAACCTGTCGAATATCTGAAATCTCATGTTTCAACTGAACCTGTTCCTACCTTATAGGGTCCTTGGGAGCACCGGGCAAGATGATGCATGTTTAGTATAGTACCCAGCGCATAATCAGTACTGAATGTATAATAATGATTTGTACTGTTATTCAATGTAGAGTATTATTTAACCCTTTAAGTCAAGAGAAGTCTTTCGCTTCGAGGTATAGGACAGTAGACAGGCTACGGGGGAGAGGGTTCTGGATTTCATGTGAAATGTCAAAATATCTACTGGAAGCTGAGATCAGGAGGACAGAAAGACTCCTGGTGTATCAACATTTGGCTTGCCTGGGGGG
>RCUC01114963.1:0-41200 GCA_003697995.1 Taxidea taxus jeffersonii
CCACTCTGGAAAACAGTAAGGATGATTCCTCAAAGAATTTAACGTAGAATTACCATATGATCCATCAATTTCATATCTGGGTATATCCCCCCAAAGAAATGCAAGCAGGAATTTGGATAAATATTTGTACACTGATGTTCATAGCAGCATTATTCACAACAGCCAATAGGTAAGATGTCCACTGACAGATGACTAGATAAACAAAATGTGGCACATATATATGTATATATATATTTGAATAAATATATGGATAATGTATATATTCAAATAATATTCATTCAAATATTATTCAGCCTTGAAAAGGAAAGAAATTCTAATAGATGCTACAAAATGAATGGACCTTAAAAACATTATGTCGAATAAATAATCCAGACACAAAAGGACAATCATTGTTTCTTTCCACTTATAGAGATACATGGGATAATCAAGTTCAGAAGGTAGAATAGTGGTTATCACGGCTGAGATGGGGAATAATGGGAAATTATTGCTAAGTAGGCACAGAGTTTCAGTTTGGGAGGATGAAAAAGTTCTAGAGATGAATAGCAGTGAGAGTTGCACAACCTGGTAAATGTACCTAATGCCACTGAATTGTACACTTAAAAATGGGTATAGTGGTAAATTTTATGTTATGTATATTTTACCACAAAAAAAAGAAAAGAAGTGTAATAGAACCAAATTGCATTGCAGTGGACATCTTTTACATTCTGTTCAGTCCCTTATAGCAATGGTAGAATGTGGTGGTTAAGTACCCTCATTCCAGACCAAGACAGCCAGCCATAAGATTGAACCTCAGCCTCAATACTTGGGCATTGTATGAACTTGGGCCAGTTATTTACTTCACTTTGCCTCACTCTCCCTAGCTGTGGAATCAGCATGGTGAAGAACACACCTATGGGCAGTTAGGAGAATGAAATGAGAAATGCAGGAGGCTTAGCAGGACTACAGCAAGCCTTCTGTGAGCCTAAGCTATTAGTGTGATTTCACATATTTTATGTATGCTAAATAATCAGTACAATTTATGGAGTTTCTCAATGAATTCTTTGCCTCCTGGGCTATGACTTGGGATGGAATCTCTGTGCAATCATCCATTTTCATGGATGTATGGAGTCTTAATATCTTCAGTTTGCTTTCGCCTCACTCCCCCATCATCTGTCTAATGGACTCAGACCTGCAAAGGATGAGCGAGCTAGCCAGGTGAGGCTTGTCAGCCATCCTTGGCAGAGATCCATGTTGTGGATATAATTTAGCAACCATTTTCATACTGCACATTTTTCCCTAGCACTTCAGTGCTGGTCCTCATAGGACTGTGTGTACATTGGGACTAATGATCTTTGGGGTGAGCTTTGTGATGTGATTAAGCCAGAGGCTACACGGGGTATTATTTAATTAGGACAGATGTGTCTCCATGCCCATTTAGGAGCCTGTTTTTTGTCTTGCTACACAATTCCACAGAGCATATCTGAGGGCAGTGTTCCCTTTGAACTCTGCAAGCAGTCTGTCCTCAGATAAGCATCACAGCCCTTGGAACATGAGCAGAAAGTGGGCCCTTCTGAGATCATTAACTAGTGTGAGTTAAAAAAAAAAAAGCTATGTCATGATATAATAGCAAAAAGTAAAACCTTGTCTTGAATATGGAGAAGAATATGTTGATTTGATTTTTACTCATTAGGAATTTGGGCAAGTTTAAGCATTTTGAATTCTATCTGTGTCCTATCTATGAAGTATGGAGTAATAACATAAACGAATGAGATAAATAAGATAGTTCAGGTAATGTTTAGCCTACTTTTGAGAATCAACTGTTTTTTATTTTAATTTTTTTTTTATTTGACACAGAGAGAGAGATCACAAGTAGGAAGAGAGGCAGACAGAGAGAGAGAGAGAGAGAGGAAGAAGCAGGCTCCCCACTGAGCAGAGAGCCCGATGCGGGGCTCGATCTCAGGACCCTGGGATCATGACCCGAGCCGAAGGCAGAGGCTTCAACCCACTGAGCCACCCAGGTGCCCCAGAGAATCAACTGTTTTTTAAAGGATTTAACTGGACCAGTTCCCAGCAATTACCCCCAGTTCTTTTTTCTAGTCTAAATTTGTCTCATTCCTCTCTCCCACCTCCTATAATCCCCATTCCCCAATTTATTTTCTTCCATGTTATTTTATTTTATTTTCAAAAAGATTTTATTTATTTATTTATTTGACAGGCAGAGATCACAAGTAGGCAGAGAGGCAGGCAGAGAGAGAGAGAGGAAGGGAAGCAGGCTCCCTGCTGAGCAGAGAGCCCGATGCGGGGCTCAATCCCAGGACCCTGGGATCATGACCTGAGCCGAAGGCAGAGGCTTTAACTCACTGAGCCACCCAGGTGCACCCCCGCCATGTTATTTTATTATATGTCTTTGACCATTAGCCAAGAAAGCCTGTTCCTCTGTCTTCTAATGCCAGCCCATCATAAAACATTAACAGTATACTGAGTGTCAGAGCTGTGTTAAATGCTGGAGACACAGACAGAAAAGAGGAATGGTGGAAGATGACCTCAGAGGTTGAAATCATGGACATTGGTGTTAGATGGATATGGATTTTCATCCTGGCTCTGTCACTTGATGGTTGGATCACTAGGCAAAGTTCTTAATCTGGGTGAGTCTCAGACATCTGATGTAAAATGTAGGGAATTACAATATCTTCCCCAGAGAACTGTTACAGAAATCAAATGAAACAGGTATTTCCTAAGCAGGTATTTCTAGTTGCAAGGGTTAGAAACAGAATAACAAATGTCATTAGGCAAAAATGAGGCTATCATGACTCAGATAACAGAAAAGTCTGGAAGTGGATTTCAGGTATAGCTGGATCCAGGAAACCTCATATCATCAGAATTCAGCTTCTTTTCCCATCTCTATGTTTTGCTTTCTTCGGTGTTGGCATATTTCTTTAGAGGCCTTTCCAGTTTTACATTATTTTCCTTATAGTTAATCACCATGGAAGAAAGAAATCATCTCCCTCCCAATAGTTCCAGCAAAAGTGCAACCAATTCTCATTGGATCAACTTGGGCCAACCCTGACCAATGACTATAGTCAGGAAGTTGGAATACTTTGAGAAGCCTAGACTGAATCATATGTCTACTCACCTAAACCAAATGAACTATAAGCATGTGTATGTGTGTTTAGGTATGGGGAGTAGAAGGAGTTCTTCAAAGTAAAATCTGGTTGCTATTTCCAGAAGAAATAGGCAGTAAGTAGATGTTTACCTGAGCAGGTTAATGTAGAGGCTGGCATATAGAAATCTTTATTATTACTATAATGATTACCTTGAAAATGATTAAAAAGAAAATAAATTAAAATGAAAGTATGAAATCATGATTTGATTAAAATAATGAAAATGATTAAAACAAAAATAAAATGGGGAACAATCAGTTTCCCATCAGAGAAGGATGGAGAGGATAAGCAGGAATTTAGAAGGGAGAGGGTTATTGACAAGGGCAGACTAACAGTATTTGGAGAACATGCTAAGTAAAAATGACTGAAAATATTCCAGAACTATTTGCTCTTTGACAGCTCCTGGGTGTCATTGAATGATAGTACATGCCAATGATAAATGCCCACAAAAAGGATTCTTAATGAAATACTTCTTTTATGATGTTGGAGGGATCCCTGACTATTTAGAAATATTTGGTTTCTAATTGAGTAGGCTGCTCTATAGATTAGCTGATCTCTCAGACAGCCAGATTTATGTTAGTCCTTTTGTGTTCCTTTGGTGTCCTCCCCAGCATTTTGCACATGGGTGGGCATGTGGTAAGGAGCTCGGTAAATACGTGTTGATTAACATAGGTGAAAAGAAGCAATTAATGCAGATTTACAAATGAGTCTCATTCACCAGTTAAAACTAGTTTTAACATCAGGTCCAGCACTTTGTCAGCCATTTTTTTTTTTTTCCATTTTAGAGGCATGTACTAGAAAAACAACATTTGTTTTATTTTCAAATATTTTCCGGCTTATATTTTACTAATTTAGACTGGCCTTATCTTCATTAATCCAAATTAGTGCCATTTTAGAGCACACACACTCTTGAATACTTATTCTTCTGTTCTCACACTATTTAGGCATAGTTTTCTTACTTTAGAGTTCCAGAATTTTGATTATTTCTAGCTCTTCCATTTTAAATGGACCAAGATAAAGATTATCTTGCATATAAACCCTTAAAGACAGACACCTCAACTCGAGACTTTATTCTGTTTATAGCAAAAAAAAATCCGTATCAAATTCTCATTATTTATAATCCCATTATGTCCCTAAGGCATTGAGTTATGTAATGTTTTGGACTGATTGATTTTTTTTCCCTTTCCTTTCTATTAATTCAGAAAGATCAGTATCTTGGCTTCTGAAAAATGTGTTTCAAGATCTATTTCATTTATGAAGATTGTATGATAAACAGGAAGTATAAACAGTTTACCATTGAAAATGTTTTATTTTTGCAATGAACTTTTAATAAGTTCAACCCATTGTTTTCCATCCATCATGCCTTAAGGAATGTGTTCTTCCTGATTTATGAGGCACAAGTTTATTATTTTTCTAAGTTATAATCAATACCTACAAGGTGTTCTGGTTAATTAGGAAACATTTTATCATTAACTTTGCATTTAAGAATCCTTAACCCATTTTTTTCTTGTGCATTTCCAGAGACTATGGCTAGTATTTTTGTGTTTTTACTGTTTTGGTGATAATTCTTTCCTTTTCTACCTGACTATTGGCCCTTGACTATCTCCTTGACTAGCATTTCCTATCACTATCCTCTCTATGACTGTACTTAATAGGGCTGGGGTTCACCACAGAGGTTAATCAAACACTTACCAGCTCAATTTGATCATCAAAGAAGTTATTTGTATCAAACCAACTGAAGCAGTTGTGGAAAGAAAATACAAACATTTACGTATATATATTTAATACATAGTTGTACATGCATTTGAAACTTTTAACTAGCCAATCAGCTTGTCTAGGCAATCCACTTTATTAAAAAAATTAAGGAGTCAGTTTTATTTAACTCGTCCTTCACATTATTTATGACACATCTAGGAGACTGGGCAAAAGCATAAACTTTTTTTTTAAATTTTAGACACAAATCTTTTTGGAGAAGAGTAGATCAGTTGGGTGATTCCTTACTTCAAATCATGTATTCAAGCATTGTGTTAACAGCAAGGGTGAAATTATGGTCACCTAAATGTATAAGATTAGTTTTTTTATTGAATTAGAGAAGTGTCTATGAAACATCTTGCTATGATACTGTTATGATTATAATTGTTATTTACTCAACATCATGCCTCCTTTACCAGTTAGGAAAGAGGAGGGCACTGGTGGCTGAGAAATATTTTGACTATTCTATACCCTTATGTAAGTTCTAGCCTTAACTCTCCTACATGGCAAGTTTATGTTCAAGAGATTATAGAAGCAGCATCACAATATGTATTGTTAAAGAATGTAACATTCATCACTCTCTATACAGTGATGTTACATTCTATATTAAACAATTACCTTATGGTTTTATGGGTCCCTAGGATGACCAGCTGGCTTTATTTTCTGGACCAAGCATACAGCCCATATAATAACAGTGTCTAATACCTCCCCAGATGAGTAAACTGTCTATATTGCAGGGAATGGTTTACTGGTCATTCAGGCCATGAACATGAAGAAGAGGCTACTCCAACCAATATCATCTTAGCTTTATCTGGTGTTGTTATCTGGACACTATTCTGTTAATCTTTAGAGCATGCAATGAATTGGTTGACCCATCTGATACTGCTCAGATCATTTTTGTATGAGCTTGATTGCCGGGAGGATGTGAAACTAACAGCAGATTGGGTAAAAACAATAAAATTAAAAACCAGCCAAAGAGTTTTGGTCATCTAACATAACCTATATAGCCATTTTTAGTCTTATGGATTTTTAAAAAAGCATTATTGAGATATAACTTTACTAATCATAAAATCCATTTATTTAAATTGTATAATCCAATGATTTGTTTTTGTTTTTGTTTTATTTTTTTTTCAACTTTATTTAAGCTTTATTTAAACATATGATGTAACCCCACCACCCTCTCCCAACCCCTCTTCCCCCCACCCCCCTCAGTTTGTTTTATGACATTAAGAGTCTCTTTTGGTTTGTCTCCCTCCCGATCCCATCTTCTTTCATTTTTACTTTTCCTACCACCTTAACTCCCACCCCCGTTGCCTCTCCACTTCCTCATATCAGGGAGATCATGTGGTAGTTGTCTTTCTCCAGTTGACTTATTTCGCTAAGCATAATATATGCAGCCATCAAAGAAATGAAATCTTACCATTTGCGACGACATGGATGGAATCCAGTGATTTTTTAAATCAGTTTACAGTTGTGTGACTGTCACAACAATCTAATTTTTGAACCTTTTTATCACTCCCCAAAGAAACACTCATTTGCAGTCACTTGTTTGGAACCTTATCCTTACCCTTAGGCAAACATTAATCTACTCTTTCTGTTTCTACAGATTTGCCTTTCTTGAACATTTCATATAAATGGAATCATACAATACATGGCCTTTTGTATTTGGCTTTTTTCATTCAGTCTAATATTTTTTGGGTTTATCTACATTGTAGCATTTATTAATACTCAATTAATTTTTATAGTATTCTATTATATGAACACACACATTTTGTTTATTCACTTGCTAGTTGATAGATGTGAGTTGTTTCCACTTTTTAGCTATCATGAATAATGCCATTATGAACATTTGTGTGCAAGCCCTTATATGGACATACATTTATAGTTCTGCTGCTTAGATACCTAGGACTGATTTTGCTCTGTTGCACAGTAAATTTATAATTAAGATATAATTATAATTATATATATACACATATGTATATGTGTGTGTGTATATATATATATATATATATGATATAATTTTAAGATATCACTGCCGGACTGTGCCTAAGGTGAGTAGGTGGAGGAAGCCAGGCCAGGGCAAGAAGGAGGAGCTGATTCTGAGATGCAGAAATAAGAAAAGCCATGTAGAGAAATTTTGGTTGTTTTCTTCTTTATGCTCTGGTTTGCATAATGCCCAGCTAAACTTTGTTTCCTCTTCTTGGATTTTGTGACATTGCTGTAGTACTACAAGGAACCCCCACCTCCCATTTTCATTCGAGCTAGTTTGAGTAGTTTTTTTTTAACTTATTTTACTTAAATTCAATTAGTTAACATGTAGTATATCATTAGTTCCTAATGTGGAGTTCAGTTATTCATCCACTGCATATAACATCCAGTGTTCATTATATCACATGCCCTCCTTAATGCCCATCACCCAACTACCCCATTCCCTGAGCCACCTCCCCTCCTGCAACCCTCAGCTTGTTTTCTGTTTTGAGTAAGTTTCTACTGCTTATAATCGAAAGAGCTTTGGGAAAAGGCTATAAAGCTAACCCAAGATAGTTTTATGCACATGTTCACTTTTAAATCCTTGTAAACAGGCCTTTGCAATTGATCATTATTTATCACTTTTTTCTTTCTGTGGACCCACAGATAGTGTTTATTCATATTAGTAATGGTAAACAGTGAAATGTGTAAACCAGATCACTAGATCACCTCCTCCTCCTCTCAAATCCCATAGCTCTCTTTGTTGTTGTTGTCCTTATTAAGTACTCTCTACCCCAGCTTGGTGCTTAAACTCATAAAGGTGAGATCCAGGGGCATGCTCTACCCACTGAGCCAGCCAGGCACCCCATCAAATTTCATAGCTTTCTTTGTAATGTTTAAACAGCAATCCTTGGAATATTTGTATCCTCGGAGCATTTCAATATGATTCGTTTGACAAGCATTTGCTGATTGCCTGCTTATTTCAGACCCTGTCCATAATCCTGGAAAGATGAGGTGAACAGGAGGTCACTGCCCTCAGTGAGCTCTCCCATAGGAAAAGCCTAGAGTCACACTGAGTAACAGAGAAGGACTAAAAATGTATGTGGATAATTTACAGAATGGATACAAGAAAAGGGATGATGGCACATGATAGTATTATTTCCCTTGTGAATGGTGCCCCAGTGCAGATGGCTTTCTGAGAGCTAACCCACAGCCAGTCTCTGTTCCCCAAGACCTGAGGCATAAACTGGCAAAAATGAACAAAATCAGTTCGCGTATAGGAACTGCACAGAGCAGCTTAACCAAAGGTAACAAAACCCCCAGAATGGGGGCACCTGAGGAAAAAGAAAGAACAAAACAGAACAAAACAAAAACCCAACAAGAAAAAACCCTCCAAGATTCCAAAGACAATAGAAAGATGGAGGTGTCTATGAGGTGTCTAACCGCTAATTCTGTCTGGGCCCCATAAGCTATTGAGTGCACAAAATCTGAGACATCTCCTGGACACCCCAACCTGGAGACAGAAATACCCTGAAAGTTCTCGTTGCCTTTGTTGCTCTCCTGACTAAAGCCCGTTGGAAACGGCGCTGGGTAAACAGCTGATTGGGATGGGACTCCAAGTCCCAGGACTGGATGAGTGGAAACAACTGAAAGTATGCACCCACTTCTGAGGTGAGGCAAGCTTATATACTGGATACGGTGAAGTGGGTTCTGGTAATCTAACCACAGACACTAGTGCGCAGCTGAGGAGAAAAAGAAAAAAAAAATTTTTTTTGGAGCCAGAGTGCGCGCCTGCGCATGCGCAGCCACGTGCCTGCGCAAGAGGGGGAGGAACAGAAGGAGAGGACGAGGGGCGCCTGGGTGGCTCAGTGGGTTAAAGCCTCTGCCTTCGGCTCAGGTCATGATCCCAGGGTCCTGGGATCGAGCCCTGCATGGGGCTCTCTGCTCCTCGGAGAGCCTGCTTCCTCCTCTCTCTCTGCCTGCCTCTCTGCCTACTTGTGATCTGTCTGTCGAATAAATAAATAAAATCTTAAAAAAAAAAAAAAAGAAGGAGAGGACGAGACTCTTAAAGCAGGTTCCTCGGACTTGGGGAACCTGTGACCATGACCTGAGGCAAAATCAGACTCGCTCAACCGAGTGGGCCACCCAGGTGTCCTACAGCTCAGGAAATCTAATGGTGGCCTTACACCAACTCCCTGAGCGTCCTTGTGAAAATGGCGAGGCCTGCACTGTCTCCACCTGGCGCCTTCAGGCCACAGCCTTGGGAGGAAAGCCTTGAAAACTATAAGGTGGGGCAGGGCTAGGGTGCGTTGGAAAACGGGTGCAGTCTTCATCAAGAGAAGCGCTAGTACCACGGGAGAATAGTGTCAGCTTGAGCAGAAGCCTGCCTGCCGAGTCAGACGGTGCCCATCCCTCTTGGACCTCCATGCGCTTAGTTCTGGTCAGGCCATGCCTGTGTCCTGGGAGAAAATGGACATACTGGTAGTTTAGCGTTCAGTGGAAGGAACGGCCGCTCCCAGCTGGGTGACCTACTTTGTGAACTACAGCATGTGAACATACTCGTGATCCTTGAAGTCTCTTAGGCTCTGAAATACTACATAGTGCAAGTGATCTGCCTACAACCCTATCAAAGATCACATCTACGTGCTGGGAAATTACTGATGTACGAAAGAAGGTTCTGGAGTCACTTCTATACTAACTTCAGGAACTGTTCGTGCCACAGCTCAAGGATTAAAACCTGGAACTTCTGAATTTGCTGACTGGTTTGAGATGAGGTGAGAAGAAAAAGCTTTTAGTGAATGATGCTCCTTAATCTTTAGCATGTTACTCAAATAACCACAAATGAATGGAATTGCAGTCTTTGGGCAGTTTAGCGAGATTCTTTGAAGGAAGCTTGGCTCCTACCAGCGGACTATCACTCTAAAGACACTCTGGGAGCAATTACACACTCAGTAACCCCTTATTAAGTAGCAATTTTATCTAACCTTACCCATTTCCCTCTGAGTGCGAGAAAGAAGAGAAAAATAAATGGAAACACAAGGAGAAGCTCCATTTGCTCTCTTGCCTTGGCCGGTGTGGGGGGCCCACGGCGTTGAAATGTTCCACGCTGTACCTGCAGAAGGTGGGGGAGGCGGATTTGGGTTCCTATCTCCCACTTCACCACCACCCACACTTCAGTTTCCCAGTACTGGCAGAGAAATGGGGTGGGGTGTGAGGGGAAGAACAACTTGCTGGCACGCTGCCCATTTCCAGTGGCCAGTGTGCATGCAGCATCAATCCTTGTTCAGAGTTGGGGGTCTTAACCTGAGGCTGGACTGCTGAGAAACAGCATGGCACAGTCTCTTGAGAAGGGGGTGATCAGCCATTTCTCTAGTCTCATTTTGTCTTAATGCTTGATGTTAAGATTTTTTTTTAATTGCCTTAACAGACCTATATTAATTTATGACAAATTATGCTTGTGTTATAGGTGCTGAGACAAATGCATACAGATAAGTAGGGAAATAAAATGGATCCAGTAGAGGACCTCAGAATAATGCATTTAAAATATTTTTACTGGAATCTTTCTTTCCTATGTAATGATTCCAAATTACCAATAGCAAGCTTGTTTTCCTTTATTCCCCTTCTGCTTTCTCTAATTCCCCAGCCAGTGAAAAAAAAATTAAAAATGTAAATAAAGACTATCTTAGGATCCCTCCCACTCCTCTTTAATTCTGGAATCTTTGGTACTTTGGTCCTTACCCCTAGTTTTCAAAGATTTGTTAACCTAATAAATGGCGTTTTCTTCTTGACGGTTTAGGGTCTTGGTAAAGATAAAACTGAATTTTAATTTTTTGACCTCTTTTCAGATCACTGTTTTAGGAGTCATCTAGCTCAAGAGACAATTCAATATCATGGAGCCAGCTGCCTATTCCTGCCTGTCACAGTGCTGCTACTTGGTAAATTTCTTAATTCCTTTGCCTCTGTTTTCACTTGTTCAAAACAGGGTTGATGGTAGTATCTACCTCCTAGAGTTATGTGGAGGTGGAATCATTTTACATGTGGAGGGAACTTAAAACCATCCTGGCATGTAGTAAGTCCTCACTAAAAATTAACTACAGGATTCATTCATTGTGCCAGCATTTCTTGAGGACCTGCTGGTGTAAGGAATTGTTACAGATATGTTTAAAGATAGACTGGGGCAACTGGGTGGCTCAGTTGTTTAAACATCTGACTCTTGATGTGGGCTCAGGTCATGATCTCAGGGTTGTGAGATTGAACCCTGAAACAGGCTCTGCCCTGGGGGTGGAGCTTGCTTAAGGTTCTCTCTCTCCCTCTCTCTTTCTGCTCCTCCTCTACTCTCTCTAAAAAAATAAGTAAGTACAGAACCAAGAACCTGCTCTCAAGGAACTTCTTAAAAACTAAACAATACCTTGGGAGTATTTCTTCATGTTATCAAATGCCATTTTAAAAAATAACTTCCATGGGACAAATCATAAGAGTCTCTTAATCTCAGGAAACAAACTGAAGGTTGCTGGGGGGTGTGGGGGAGGGATAGGGTGGCTGGGTATGGACATTGGGGAGGGTATGTGCTATGATGAGTGCTGTGAATTGTGTACGCCTGATGATTCATAGACCTGTACCCCTGGGGCAAATAATACATTATATGTTAATAAAAACAAAACAAAACAGAAAAACCAATCTCCATGACAATCTGTAATTCACCTAATTATTGGAAAATTAGACTGTTGATGTTCCCCTTTTAGGTTTGGATGTAGTGACTGTAAACACTGTCAAAGCAATCATTCTTCTGTTATTTACATGTTTGCATGGTGTTCTGTCTTTTTAAAAATCTTCTTCAGGCATGTTTTGATACATGTTGCCAATTCACTAACGTGGACCAACTTGATTTTTTGGTGGGTATAGACTCTTCCAGATTACCATCCGTAGTCCGCTCCACTTTCTCCTTTGACTTTTTTTTCCTTAAGACTTCTTTAGAGGCCTCTCTTTTAACTCTCTTTTAATGGGAAGGCTACTGGAAGGAAATAGGCAGTTATCAGGGCTGGTTGGGAACAAAATAACCTGACTGACACCCAGCTCCTGATCCTCCTCCATCTAAACCCTACAGGTGGGATCACAGGCCCCACATAACTAAAAGCTCAGAACGTTTTAACTTCCGTAGCTGGGAGAAACACTATGGCCAAAGTTTCTCAACTCAGCATCAAATCCACTTCTTGTTCATCTTGAAGCTTTACTTTTTGTTTATTTTCATGTGACTCTGCTGCTGGTTTGAGCATTGAGGCCCCTGCTTTTGCCCCCTGCGTGCGAGTCCTTGCTTTGGTTCTCAGTTTAGCAGCAACCTTGCTTCAGCGGTGATTGTGTTTTGTCCCCCAGGCTTAGTATGGCCTGGTCCTCTACTATATCTCTTACCAATTATCTAGATTATACTCCTGCTCTTGGGTTTAACCTAACTATGCCTTTTGTACTTGGAGGGTCAGTCTTGTCGTTAGGTCCCAATCAGCCTCCCATCTGGCAATTTCACCAAATCCAAATCTGATATGAAATGAATAAAAAGGAAACAGCTGAGTCACTTATCTCCTTTCTCTGGTTATCTATTGCTGTGTAAGAAACCACCCTGTAACTTAGTGAATTAAAACAACAAAAGTAATTTCCTTACCTTTCATTGTTTCTTTTTTTTTAAATTTAATTTATTTATATTTGAGAGAGAGAGGGATAGCAAGCAGGGGGCCGGGAGAGGGGGAGAAGCCGGCTCCCCACAGAGCCAGGAGCCAGATGTGGGGTTGATCCCAGGAAGGCAGGCACTTATCTGAGCCATCCAGGTGCCCCCCCATCATTTCTTTGGGTTAGAAATATGAAAAAGACATGACTGGGCTCTTTTGGTTGGGAGTGTCTCATGCAATGAGAAGTGGCTGGAGCTGGAACAGTTGTGGGCTGGCTAGCCATTTCTCTCTCTTTGTGTCATCTCAGGTCCCTCTATGCAGTCTCTGTAGTGACGAGGTTGGGCTTCCTCACCACATGGCACCCCAAGGCGGTAGAAGTATGTACACAGTAGCTCAGGGCTCTAGCTGGAGCTTTCTGGGGAAAAGAGAAGAAATGGAGTTTTGTAACCTAATCTTGTAATTGGCATCATGTCTGCCATACTTTCTTGGTTGAAATTGTCGCAAAAGCCAATTTATGTTCCAGGGTGAGGAATTAGAATCCATCTCTTCATGAGAAATGTGCCATCTTTGGAAAACATGATTGACCACATCCCTCCACCACAGCCTCTTCTCCAGTTTCCTTCCAACATAACACACTAAGCTCTTCAGTGAAGTAGATGGGCAAAAACAGAGACTCCTTATGTGTCATCTTTCCTGGTAAAGTAAAGCCTGTTCACCTGTAAAACCAGACTGAACCCTCCTGCATCCTCTGTGAGGCCTTCCTGAGCTCTCCATAGCATTATCTCCTCTTCCAAGCTATAAAATACTGAACATCGAAACAGGGTCTTGTATGTGACAAATCACAGTGCCAAGTACTCCATCTTGTATCTTTATTCAAATGGTACTGGTGTGTGGATTTCCCCTGCTTTTGAGCAGGAATCCTGTATTATGAATCTCAGTATTCCCTTCCTCCCTCCCATCCACTACCCTGGCATTGAGACCCAATGTAATTCTTTTTTTTTTTTTAATTTTTTTAAGATTTTATTTATTTATTAGTTAGAGAGAGAGAGCGCACAGGCAGACAGAGAGGCAGGCAGAGGCAGAGGGAGGAGCAGGCTCCCTGCCAAGCAAGGAGCACGATGCGGGACTCGATCCCAGGACACTGGGATCATGACCTGAGCTGAAGGCAGCCACTTAACCAACTGAGCCACCCAGGCATCCCGACCCAATGTAATTCTTCATGGATGTCTACTGGGTGAAAAAAAATGAATGAGTGAATGAATGAATGACACAAAGAAGAGACAGAAACAAAGCATAGGAGTTGTGCTGAAAAACATCATAATTCACGAATAACCTGGGCTTAGAAATGCCTTCCTTTAAAATTGCTCTGGGGGGCACCTGGGTGGCTCAGTTGATTGAGGACTGCCTTTGGCTTAGGTCATGATCCCAGAGTCCCAGGATTGAGTCCTGCATCAGGCTCCTTGCTTAGCAGGAAGTCTTCTTCTCCCTCTGACCCTTCCCCTTCTCGTGCTCTCTCTCTCTCAAATAAAAAAAAATCTTTAAAAAAATAAAATAAAATTTGCTCTGGGTTTCAGATGTCCTGCTTTTGGTGGACAGTGGCTTAGTTACAAAATTCTAAATCCCCTCAAAAATAGGAGTTTGCCGGTGATACCTGTTATTTACTCATCCTCCCTTCAGTGGACTGTCCTGCCTTCTATGCTTAGTGGACCAGATAAAAGCTGAGTTGTTGACAGACCAGAGTGTAAGTTAAAGGTCTGGGATGCATCATTAGATATATGGTCTCCTAGGAATTTAGATCTTCCTGCAGTAGGTGGAATTTGTAACGCTCTGGCCTCTAGGACCATATGGTTGTATTTAGAGATGCCAGCAGAAATAAATACTTAACTTCTAGTGCAAGATTCTCTTTTGCTGGTTCTTTCCACAGCCATAGTGATGTTTCCTAGGCATAATTTCAAAGCACAAAATTAACATTTGGTTCATATCTTTTCACTGGCTTCTTAGTGATAATTTCATCCTGTGTATGGAATGGGTTATCCTTGCTGAGGGTCCGTGACCGTAGGCTAATCCTTCAGGTGGGCAAGGGGCATGCTCTCTATGAAATGATTCTGGAGTCTTAGCTGTGGCTGGTTAGACTGGTCTGATCCCTCACCTAAGACAGCCACTCAGGATTGCACCTTGCAGGATGGCCTGGCTTTATGAGATCTGCTCTAAATAGAAAGGAAACAAAAGAAACTCCACTAGCAACAAACAATTGGAAAGTAAAATTACAAAAACAATGCTATTTACGACAGCATCAGAAAAAATGAAATCCTTAGTCATAAATTTGACAAAAGATGTTCATTCCATACCTGTACACTGAAAACTGTAGAACATTGCTGAGATGAACTAGAGAGGATATAAATAAAGGGAGAGAGATTCACATGGATTGGATGACTCATTGTTAAAACACTGATTCTCCCTAAATGAAACTATAGAGTCTATGTAATCCCAATTAAAATTCCAACAGACTGTTTTGTTAAGGAGCCAAAATAATAATAATCATCATCATCATCATCATCATCATCAAATCATAACTCTGTAAAAAAGGAATTGGATGACTAATATTATCAGATGTTATAAGGCTTACTGTAAAGCTATAGTAATCAAGACAGTGTGGTATTGGTGCCAAGATAGACAAGCAGATCAATGGAACAGAATACAGAGTCCAGAAATTGACCTCCACATACTTAGACAAAAGTATTTTTTAAAAAAATATTTATTTATTTTTAGAGAGAGAGAGAGTGCACATGCACGTGAGCATGGGCATGGGGAAGCGGTAGAAGGAGAGAGAGAGAGAAACTCAAGCACACTCTGCACTGAGTGTGGAGTCAAACATGGGGCTCAATCTCATGACTCTGAGATCGCATCCTTGAGCAGAAACCAAGAGTCAGATGCTAAACCAAAAGTGCCACCTAGGTGCCCAGTCAAAAGAATTTTTTTTGACAAAGGCCATTCCAAAGGCAGTTCAATGGAAAAATAATAGTATTCCCCCCAAATTGTGCTGGAATGTTTGTATATCTGTATGCAGTGACGTGAACTCCAGTCCATACCTCACACTATAGACCCAGATTGACTCAAAATGATCCTTAGATTTAAATGTAAACCCCCAAACCATAACACTTCTATAAGAAAACAGAAGGAAATCTTTGTGACCTTGAGTAATGCAGGTGTTTTATATACAATATCAAAAGCACAAACCATAATAAAGTTAATAAATTGGATTTCATTAATTAAAATTTTCTGGGGTATCTGGGTGGTTCATTCAGTTAAGCATCTGCCTTCAGCTCAAGTCATGATCTCAGGGTCCTGGAATTGAGCTGTGTGTCTGGCTTCCTGCTCAGCAGGAAGTCTTCTTCGCCTCTCCTTTTGCATCCCCTTGCCCCTGCTTATGCTCTCAAATAAATAAATAAAATATTTCAAAAAAATTAAAATTTTCTGCTATTTTAAAAAAATGCAGTTAAGATAATGAGAAAGTAAACCACAAACTGGGAGCAAATATTTGCAAATTATATATATGAGGAAAAGTTTGTGTCTAGATTATACAAAGAACTCTCAAAGCACAGTAAGAAAAACAACCTAATTAAAAAAGTGGGCAAAGATTTGAACAGATACTTCACCTAAGATATATGGATGGCAAATTAAACACATGAAAAGATTCTGGACATTATTATTCATTAAAGAAAAGCAAATCAAAGCCACAGGTAAATACCATCACACCTATTAGAGTAGCTGAAGTCAAAAAAATGGACATGCCATAATGGGACAGCTGAAACTCATAAACTGCTGTGGGGATGTCAAATGGCACACCCACTTTGGAAAACAGTTGGCAGTTAAAAAACAAAAACAAACTTGCATATGCACTTAGTATAAGACCATCCATACTATTCCTAGCTTTTTTACCCAATCTCAGTGAAAACATATGTCTGTACAGAAACTTGTACACAAATGTTCACAGCAGTTTTATTCATAATAGCTAAAAACTAAAAAAAAATCAAAATATCCATCAACAAGTAAATGGATAAACAAATTGTGGTATATATGATGGAATACAGCTTAATAGTAAAAAGGAATAGACTGTTGGGGTACCTGGGTAGCTCAGTCAGTTGAGCATCTGACTTTTTGTTTCAGCTTATGTCATGATCTTTGGGTTGTGAGATTGAGCCCCCCCATTGGGCTCCGTGCTCATGGGGAGTCTGCTTGAGATTCTCTTCCTCTGCTCCTCCCCCCACTTGTTTGTGCACACACATTTGTGCATGCCCACGCGCACATCCTCCCTCTCTTGAAAAATAAATCTTAAAAAAAAAAAAAAGGCATCCAATGGCATGGATGAATCTCAAAATCAGCATAAGCAGAAGAAACCAGAGAAAAGGAGCACATACTGTATGATCCCTTTTATTAAAAATTTTACAAAATATAACCTAATCTGTAGTGACAGAAAGCATATCCATAATTTCTGAGGATTGAGGGTGGGAGGAGGGAGGCGCAGGGAAGAAGATTAAAAGGGGTTTAGGAAATTTTGGGGGTGACAGATGTTTACTCTTTTGATCCTGATGGATTCGTGGGTATAAACATATATCAAAACTTATACTCTGAATTTTAAATATGTCAATTATAAATAACGAAGCTAAATAAAGAAAGAAGGAGGGGAGGTAAGAAGGGAGGTTGTTCTGTAGAGGGGGGAGCAAAGGAGGGAAAGGAAGAAAGGAAGGAAAAATAAAGTCAAGAGAAGCAAACCAAGGGCGGGTGTCATGCTAACAGCAGCCTCTAGGAGGCGACCTCTGCAGGCTCCTGTTGAGGAGACAGAGATAATCAGATCTCTTAGAACCTTGGATCCCGAAGGAGCCACGGTTCTGGCCCCATGAGGACTGTCTGTCAGATCTGCTGTTCTTTCTGAGACTCCTGCCCCCTCGCTGCTACATGTATCCCTACAGTCTTTTCAAATTAGTAGCAATCGCTTCCCTACAACCTAAAGGGAGTGAATGTCAAGTATTGAGTCAGCTTTACCACTGCCACGTAAACTTGAGTTTAGTTTTTATTGAGGTTTTTTTTTAAGTTGTTATTTCTCCTAGTCTCTTCTTAATTAAGCTGTATCTTTGTCTTCCTTTGTAGCCAGTTTCCAGACTGGGGTATTTATGACTCCTCCTTCTGAGTTTGCAGGCCAGCCTGTAAATAGGGAGGGAGACAGAGAGACAGATGGAGACAGAGGGAGACAGAGATTGGCACCCTGTTTTCCTGTGGATGTTCATACTCCAAAGCTGGTTGTTCTCCTACCATGTTTACTTGCTGTTGGGGAGGGCTGGTAGCTGCAGACTGATAGCTCTTGGAAAGGAGGGATTGCATTTTTATTTATCTTTGTGTTTAGCAGAATGACTACCATAAGTAAATGCTCAATAAATGTTTATTGAATGGATATTTGACATTGAGGGAGAAATTGCCTCATGTTGGGCCACAGGGAAAGTTTCCATCCTATCTCTCTCTAGAAGGACCCTTTCTATAACGGTCAAAAGCATTTAGAACTATTTCACTTGATGCTCTTTCATTCATTCATTCCACAAATTCATTCCTAGCACCAATTAGGTTCCAGGGTCATTCCAATGACCATTCCAGATAGAGCTATGAACAAATACACAAAAGTTCTGCCTTTATGGTGTTTATTTTTGGGGAGAGAGAAAATAAGACAAATAAGTAAAATATATAGTGTGTTAGATCAGTGCTGAGGAAAAAAAAATAAGTTCACATAAATGTAACAAGTCTTTCCCTAGGCACAGCAGGATGCTGTGTCTGGGAAGATTTCTGGAAATCTGTTTCTTTTTATCTGTTGGCTTTTCCTCCCCTGTTCTTGGCTTCAGTATCTGGCTGGTAGTCTCCTGGTGACAAAGTGGCTGCTGAATTTACAAAATTTACAACCTCTTTACTGAGAAGCCCTAGGGAAAAGGGAGATGTCTTCTCTAGTGGTTCCGACAACTATCCTGACATTGGGTCTTGTTGATCTAGTTTGGATCACATGGGAGCGAGAATCTGCTGATTGCTCAGCCAGGTATCTGCCCTGAGGTAGAGCTGGGGAAGTGAGGTCTGGTGACCCAAACCCCAGTGAAGGCTGGGAGTGGGAGATTTCCATTGAAAGGAAACATGTGTTATTATCAGCGAAGGGAGCACAGATGCCAGACAGGCAATAACAGATAGCTGCCATTCCAGCCTTGCTTGAGGAAGAGAGGCTGCTGACTAAGGCTCATGAAGCATCTGCCTTGCCTGAAAGGATAAAACAGCCACAGGTCAGAACCACAAGTGGCTCTTGGGCTTGGTATTAACCACCACCCTGCTGGGCATCCACCTGAGCATGTCTGAAGACCACCCTTGTGTATGGACCAGCCATTCTGAGAGTCCTTAATCCTCAGGACCTCACAGCAATTACATTGCCAAGTAATGCCGTTTAAACTTAGGTATGTTCATGGGGCGCTGGGGTGGCTCAGTTGGTTAAGCATCTGCCTTCGGCTCAGGTCATGATCTCCGGGTTCTGGGATGGAGCCTCGTGTTGGACTCTGCTCAGCGGGGAGTCCGCTTCTCCCTTTCCCTCTGCTTGCTGTTCCCCCTCCTTGTGCTCTCTCTCTCTGAAATAAATAAATAAATAAAATCTTTAAGACAAATAAATAAACTTAGATATATCAAGGAAAGGGATGTGAGTTATATTGTTGAGCCTTATGTCACAGACACACTGTTTATGATGATGGAGTCCCTGTTGGATCCACTCCAGGACAACTTCCAAATTGTGAAGTAACAAGTGTACAAGCGATGAGAGGGCTGGAGTCTCATCATCCTTCTGGATTTCTGTTCCAGAAGGGCAGGAGAGTACAGTGGTGAAGGGCATTGTTGAGAGTTTGAGAGATCTAGGTTAAAAGCCTAGTTCTGTCACTTCTGTTGACCTTGAGTAAGTTGGTTTGCCTTCATGCTCCTGTTTTCTTATTTATAAAGTGGGATGATCCTAATACCTACATAAGTTGGTCCTTGAACTAATACATATAAAGCCTTTGTTGTGGGGCCCCTGGGTGGCTCAGTGGGTTAAAGCCTCTGCCTTCCGCTCAGGTCATGATCTCAGGGTCCTGGGATCGAGCCCTGCATCAGGCTCTCTGCTCAGTGGGGAGCCTGCTCCCCTCCACTCTCTGCCTGCCTCTCTGCCTACTTGTGATCTCTCTCTCTCTGTCAAATAAATAAATAAAATATTTTAAAAAGGCCTTTGTTGTTAATATAATCAAAACCATGTGTCGTCCTACAGTCAGGGATAGTTCGAGTGGTGTAATTTACGCACAGTAGAAAGCATGTACCCTAAAGCTTCACCCCCACAAAACTGCCTTGGGATCTTTGAATGTTCTTTCAGACCTTGGTTTGGTTTAAGAAAAAGTTTGTTTTTGGTTTAAGGAGGAGTGTATGACATATTTTGGAAGTTTTAAAGTTCCAAGGACGGACTTTAAGCACCAGTAGGGATGGCAGGGTGTGTGGGAATTGGATAGTCCTCAGGACTCTCCCCCACTACCTCCAGCAAAGGAATTTTACTTACCTCTATTTTACATACTGACTTCCATAAGAATTTCTTTGAGGAAGAGTTCTGTGGTTGAAGATAAAATTCAGAAATGGTCCTGTCAAAGCCTCAGATGTCAAAGCATCAGAACATCATTATGTCAGCTGGAAAGGGTGAGGGATTGAGGATGTTCGGCTCAAGGAAGATGTTCTGCTCAAGGAAGAAAATCCAGAGGAGGAGGGGTGATGACTCTTTATGTACTTAAGTGTCATCCTGTGGGTCCAGAGAATCAAGAAGAGATCAATTTCAGCTTGGTGGATAGAAAGAGTAGGACATTTCTAGCAATTCAAGCTCTTCTTGATGTCCCAGCAAAGGCTTTAGGCTGTCAGGGACAATACCAAGGGATTTCTCAAGAAGAGAATGATGGACTGTGACTGCCAAGCTCATATCCCAACTGTGAAGTCTGTGATTCTGAGTAACACAGCAAGCTATTAATATGTTACACTCTGTGAACTTTTTGGTGAATTTTATCACTTATTTAGATTCTAAGAGTATGGCTTTAAAAGAATGTGGTATAAGAGTGGCATTTTGAACTAATTTTAAATTACAGTAAAGTTTTAAAAATAGTCCAAAAAGTTTCATTATCCCTCACCCAGCTTCTTCTAATGCTAATATCTTATATAATCGCAGTGCAACGATCTGAATCAGGAAACGGACATTGCTATGATAGCATTAACTACAGTAAATACCTTTTTCAGATTCCATCATTTCTTCCCCTAATGCCTTTTGTCCAACAGTGACTGGTCTGTGTCTTATTATTTACAACATATTTAGTTATTTGATCAGTGATAGTAGAAACTACTTAAGGTGGGTTTTTAAAGTCTTTATTTAAATTCCAGTTAGTTAACATACAGTAATATTAGTTTCAGGTGTAAAGTTTAATGGCTTAGCACTTACACTCGATAACTGGTGCTCCTCCCAAGTGAGGAGTGCCCTCCTTAATCCCCATCACCTATCTAACCCATCTTCTCCACCACCTCCCCTCTGGTAATCAGCTCGTTCTCTATGGATAAGATTATGTTTCTTGGTTTGCCTCTATCTTTTTTTTTTTTCTCCTATGATCATTTGTTTTGTTTCTTAAATTCCACATTGGAGTGAAATCTTATGGTATTTGTTTTTCTCTGAGTGACTTATTTCACTTAACATAATAGTCTCTCACTCCATTTTTTAAATGGCCAAATAATATTCGTGTGTGTGTGTGTGTGTGTGTGTGTGTGTGTGTGTGTTTACCACAACTTTATCCATTCATCAGTTAGTGGACATTTGGGCTCTTTTCATAATTTGGCTACTGTTGATAATGCTGCTATAAACATTGAGGTGTATGTATTCCTTTGAATCACTATTTTTGTATTCTTTGGGTAAACACCTAGTAGTGCAATTGCTGGATCATAGGGTAGTTCCATTTTTAACTTTTGGAGGAACCTCCATACTGTTTTCCAGAGTGGCTGCACCAGTTTGCATTTCCAACAACAGTGTAAGAGTGTTCCCCTTTCTCCACATCCTCTCCAACACATGTTGTTTCTTATGTGGTTAATTTTAGCCATTCTGACTGGTGTGAGGTGATATCTCATTATAGTTTTGACTTGTATTTCCCCAATGATGAGTGATGTTGAGGATCTTTTCATGTTTGTTGGCCATCTGAATGTCTTCTTTGGAGAAATGTCCATTCATGTCTTCTCATTTTTTAACTGGATTATTTTTTTTTTAGGTTTTGAGTTTTTAAGTTCTTTATAGATTTTGAATACTAACCCTTCATCAGATATGCCATTTGCAAATATCTCCTCCTCTTCCATAAATTGTCTTTTAGTTTTGTTGATTTTTTCCTTCACTGTACAGATGTTTTTTATCTTGATGAAGTCCCGATAGTTTATTTTTGCTTTTGTTTCCCTTGCTTCAGGAGATATATCCAGAAAAATGTTGCTATGGCTGATGCCAAAGAGGTTACTGCCTATATCCTCCTGTAGGTTTTTTAATGGTTTCCTGGCTCACATTTAGATCTTTAATTCATTTTGGATTTATTTTTGTGTATTATATAAGAAAGTAGTCGAGTTTCACTCTTTTGCATATTGCTGTACAGTTTTTCCAACACCATTTGAAGAGATTGTTTTTTTTCCATTGGATATTCTTTCCTGCTTTGTTAAAGATTAATTGAGCACATAATTGTAGGTCCACTTCTGAATATTCTGTTCTGTTCCATTGACCTAGGTGTCTATTTTTGTGCCAGTACCATACTATCTTAATCACTACAGCTTTGTAATATAACTTGAAGTCTGGAATTATGATGCCTCCAGCTTTGCTTTTCTTTTTCAAGGTTGCTTTCAGCTATTTGGGGTCTTCTATGGTTTCATACAAATTTTAGGATTGTTTATTCTAACTCTGTGAAAAATGCTGTTGGTGTTTTGATAGGGATTGCATTAAATGTGTAGATTCCTTTGGGTAATATAGAGGTTTTAACAATATTTGTTCTTCTGACCCATGAGCATTGAATATCTTTCCATTTCTTTGTGTTATCTTCAATTTCTTTCATCAGTGTTTTATAGTTTTTAGAGTACAGATTTCTACCTTTTTGGTTAGGTTTATTCCTAGGTATCTTACAGGTTTTGGTGCAATTGTAAATGGGATTAATTCCTCAACTTCTCTTTCCACTGTTTCATTATCAGTATATAGAAATGCAACATATTTCTGTACATTGATTTTGTAACCTGCAGCTTCCCTGAATTCAAATATCAGTTCTAGAAATATTTTAGTGAAGTCTTTTGGGTTTTCTATATAGAGTATCATGCTGTCTGCAGTTAGTGAAAGTTTTGCTTCTTCTTTGCCAATTTGAATACTTTTTGTTTATTTTTGTTGTCTCATTGCTGTGGCTAGGACTTCTAGTACTATGTTAAATAACAGTGGTCAGAGTAGACATTCCCATCTTGTTAATCGTGAGGGAATGCTCTTAGTTTTCCCCCATTGAGGATGGTATTAACTGTAAGTTTTCCACATATGGCCTTTATTATGTTGGTATCTGTTCCCTCTAACCCTACTTTATTAAGGGTTTTCACATGAATGGATGTTGTACTTTGTTAAATGATTTTTCTGCATCTACTGAGAGGATCATATGGTTCTTATCCTTTTATTAATGTGGTATATCACATTGATTTGTGACTATTGAACCCAAGAATAAATCCCACTTGATCAAGGTGGATGATTCTTTTTTTTTTTTGAGAGAGAGAGTGATAGTGCAAGAAGGGGGAACAGCAGGCAGACGGAGAAGCAGGCTCCCCATTGAGCAAGGAGCCCTAAGTGGGGCTTGATCTCAGAACCCCAGGATCGTGACCTGAGCTGAAGGCAGTCGCTCAACCGACTGAGCCACCCAGGTGCCCCAAGGTGAATGATTCTTTTAATGTACCATTGGATTCAATTTGCTAGTATTTTACTGAGAGTTTTTGCATTCATGTTCATCAGGGATATTGGTCTGTAGTTCTCTTTTTTAGTGGAACCTTTATCTGGTTTTGGTGTCAGGGTAATGCTGAACTCATAGAAAGAATTTGGACATTTCCTTCCATTTCTCTTTTTGAAATAGTTTGAGAAGAATAGGTATTAACTCTTCTTTAAATGTTTGGTAGAATTCACATATGAAGCCATCTGGCCCTGGAAGATTTTTGATTACTGATTCGATTCCTTTAGTGGTTATTGGTCTGTTCAAGTTTTCTATTTCTTTCTGTTTCAGTTTTGGTAGTTTATATGTTTCTAGACATTTATCCATTTCTTCCAAGTTGTCCAATTTGTTGTCATAGAGTTTTGCATTATATTCTTTTGTAATTTTATTTCTGTGGTATTGGTTGTTATTTCTCCTCTCTCGTTTGTGATTTTATTTATTTGGGTCCTTTTCTTTTCTTTTTGATAATTCTGGCCAGGGGTTTATCAATTATATTAATTTTTTCAGAGATCCAGCTTCTGGTTTCATTGATCTCTTCTATTCTTTTTTTTTTTTAGTTTCTATGTTATTTATTTCAGCTCTAATCTCTATTATTTCCCTTCTTCTGTTGACTTTAGTCTTCATTTGTTATTCTTTTTCTAGCTCCTTTAGGTATAGGGTTGGGTAGTTTATTTGAGATTTTTTTCTTGCTTCTTAAGGTAGGCCTGTAGGCCTGTATTGCTGTACACTTCTCTCTTAGGACTGCTTTTGCTGCATTTCAAAGGTTTTAGACCATTGTGTTTTCATTTTCAGGTGTTTCCATGTTTTTTTATTTCTTCTTTGATTTTCAGGTTGGCCCATTCATTGTTTGGTAGTATGTTGTTTAACCTCCATGTATTGTGGTCTTTCCAATTTTTTTCTTGTAGTTGATTTCAAGTTTCATAGCATTGTGGTCAGAAAATATGCATGGCTTGATCTCAGTCTTTTTCTACTTGTTGAGGCCTGTTTTGTGGTCTAGTGTGTGATCTGTTCTGGAGCATGTTCCATGTGAACTTGGCAAGAATGTGTATTCTGCTGCTTTAGAATGCAATGTTCTGCATATATCTTTTAAGTCCATCTGGTCCAGTGTGTTATTCAAAACCATTGTTTTCTTTTTGATTTTCTGCTTAGATGATCTGTCTACTGATATAAGTGGGTATTAAAGTCCCCTACTATTATTGTATTATTATCACTTAGTTTCTTTATGTTTGCTATTAATTGTTTTATATATTTAGGTGCTTCTGTGTTGAGGGTATAAATATTTATAATTGTTAGATCTTCTTGATGGATTGTCCCCTTTATTATGATATAGTGCCCTTCTTCATCTCTTGTTACAGTCTTTGGTTTAAAGTTCTCATCACTTTTGGTCTTTCCTTTCCACTCAAAGTGTCCTCTTTAGTATTTCTTGCAGGGCTGGTTTAGTGGCTTAGTGGTCACTCCTTTAGTTTTTGTTTGTCTGGGAAACTCTTTATCTCTCCTATTCTGAATTTTAGCTTTGCCAGATAGAGTATTCTTGGCTGCAGATTTTTCCCATTTAGCATGTTGAATATGTCATATCACATTCTTCTAGCTTGCTGAGTTTCTCTTGGGAATCTACAACTAGATTTCTGGGTCTTCCCTTGTAAGATTTTATTTATTTATTTGATAGAGAGAGAGAGAGAGTGAGACAAGTATGGGGGCAGCAGGCAGAGGGAGAGAGAGAAGCAGGCTCCTCACCAAGGAGGGGAGTCTGATATGGCGCTCGATCTCAGGACCCCAGGATCATGACCTGAGCTGAAGACAGACACTTAACCGACTGGGCGACCCAGGTGTCCCAAGTTAGGGACTTCTTTTATCTTGTTGCTTTTAAGATTTTTTTCTTTATTGCTATGTTTTATAAATTTAATTACAGTATGTCTTGGTGTTGGCCTGCTTTTGTTGATTTGGATGGGAGTTTTCTGTACCTCCTGGATCTGGATGTCTATTTTTATTCCCCAGATAAGGGAAATTTTCTGCTATTATTTCTTGAAATAAGTTTTCTGCCCTGTTTTCTCCCTTTTCTTCTTCTGGATGAGTCTCCTATAATACATAAAGTGGTTTTAAGATTATTAAACTATACCCTTGAAAGAAACATATCTACTGACTAGCTTATGGATCTATTATCCAAAATTATAGAATTTTAGTTTGGTTGTCATCTCAATAACCATCGTTCATCTTCCTCCTCTTGAGGAAATCCCTTTGCTATTGTCCCCTCTTGAGGAATGGCCTGAATTTTTTTTTCAAAACTATATTCAATAGATACATATTTAGCACCTATGTATGTTTCAGACACCAGTAATACAAAAATAATAGCTATGACCTTGCCTTCTGGAAGCTTGTAATCTAGTAAGAGACAGAGAGGTAAATGGATGATTATCATGGTGTAGAATGGGGTAGAGAAAAGAAAGCAAATAATAGCGACACTACATGGGGTAAGTGCTATGGTGGGATAGATACTATGGAGCACAGAGTGGCACCTCTCTATCCTGGAGTATCAGAAAAATCTTCCTGGAGAAGTTGATGGATGAGCTGGGTGCAGAGAGATTGGATACCTAGATTCAATTCCTCTGGTGTTTCCTTCGGATCCTCCAACTTCAAGGAATCTAATTGTGAGAAGGACTAGAGGATCTACATATATATTCAGTGATATAGATGTATATTATATTTTTGATATTATTTTTATATATTGAATTTTAATTCCAGTATAGTTAACATCCAATGTCATATTACTTTCAGGCATAGAGTGATTCAACAATTTTAGACATTGCTCAGTGTTCACAAAGACAAGTGTACTTTTAATAATATGCTACATTTGTAAAGCACTTTACTATGTGTTGTTGCTTGCTATTTCTTGGACTGCTCATAGCAAGCTTGGCAGATCTATGAAACAGATGATGTCTGTGGAGAAAAACTATAGGAAGGCAAGAGTGGAATTCATAGTCCAGACCAGAGATAATGCAGTTTGGGCATACAGAGTGAGAAATTAAACCAGTGTCATCTGGGTCCCATACTAGCTGTGGGATCTTGATCAAGTTACTTAATCTCTCTTTAGGGAGCCCAAGTTCCCTCATCTATGAAACAGGGATTAAGAATACCTATTTCGGGGCGCCTGGGTGGCTCAGTGGGTTAAAGCCTCTGCCTTCGGCTTGGGTCATGATCCCAGGGTCCTGGGATTGAGTCCCGCATTGGGCTCTCTGCTCCGCGGAGAGCCTGCTTCCTCCTCTCTCTCCCTGCCTGCCTCTCTGACTGCTTGTGATCTTTGTCTGTCAAATAAATAAATAAAATCTTTAAAAAAAAAAAAGAGTACCTATTTCATAGAATAAATGTGTATATTTGGAATTTGGATGTATTTGGAATAATACATAAAGTGGGGTCATACAGTAAGTGCATGTCCACCATATTCAATACTTATATCTGTCAGGGTCTCAGTAGGGAACAGTAGGGAACAGATGATGCCCTCAAATTAGAATAATTCAAGGAGGGTTTAATTATGGGACTATTTTCAAAGCTATTGGTAGGGTTTAGGAAACCTACAAAGAAAAGTGTAATACAAGTTGGGGAGCAATTACCAGAGCCAGGAAGGAAAGTTCAAGTAGAGAAGGTGGTCATAAAGGGAGAGCTAATCTACAGCATGGTGATAATATTCAACAACACTGTATTGTATACTTGAAAGTTGCCAAGAGAGTAGACTTAAAGATTCTTAACACCACCACAACAATAAAAGTAATTATGTGAGATGAAGGATATATTAACTAACCTTCTTGTGGTCATTATTTTGCAATATATATGTGTATCAAATCATCATGTTATACATCATAAGCTTATATAATATCACATGTTAATTGTATCTCAGTAAAGCTGGGGAAGTAAATAGGTACTTTACTGGTTGGCTGACAGTTGTAACTAGACTGTAAGGACTCCTTCCTCCCTCCTTTAGATCTACTGGGGGTTCCCCACTCACCACACTTAACAGAAGTCAAAAGGTGTAGGGACTTGTACTCTTGTCCATTCAAGTCTGCCTTTGGGACAGAAAGCATGGTTAGAAAGATGCAGAGTGGAGCCAGAGGGGCAAGTTGGAAGGTATTGGATTAACCTATGAGGCAAATGGAGAGATTTTCAGAGAAGGGTGGTTAGCTAGGAAGATACCCCAGGAAGGGTCCACTCAACTTCCTAGCTTATTGTCAGTTTGCCTGCCCACTGCCCTTGGCCCATCTTTTAGGTGGAAGCTTTGGCAGACATTTGTTATTTTCCCTTCCAGCTTCCATTGTTGGGTTTTTTTTTTCTTCTTTTCCCTAGCAACATTACTTGCATCCATACCTATCCACCTCCTACTGAAAGCCTGTAGGGTTGCAGTGGGATTCTGTCCTGCAAGGCTGAACATGTGACCCAGGCCTGAGTTAATCAATATGCCCAGTCCTGCTGACTATGGTGGTTGGTCCCAAACTGAACACATGCCTTGGTTAGAACCTGAGAGAGACAACAACTCTTTTGCCAAGAATGAAGGCAGAGAGAAAGGAGGAGCTGCTGCTCCCATCTTGCCATCAGGAAAGACACCTTGAGCATGAAAATAAAACAAATTTGCAGGAAGCCAGAAAACCTGGAGTATAAAAATGAAACCAATTTGGAGTCTGTTCCAAAGGCTGACTTGAATGGATAAACTTCCTGCACTTTCTGACTTCTGGTTGAGTTTGGTGAGTGGGGAAATATGCAGAAAATTTGTAATTCACAATTTGCAGAAAACCAGTCCAGCTGTGCCTGAAGGTAGCATCACCTTTGCACTTTACAGTTAAGAAAGCTGTTAAATTATATTTTCACTTACATTGTTTTGAGTTGGATTTTCTGTCACTTACACCAAAAAGAGTCCTAGTGTAGAAAGGGACCTCTCACATTAGTTCTTTTTTCTAGATAATAATTTTAATGCAAATATGAATTTAAAAATAAATATTAGCTAGTGTCATCACTATTAAAGGCTATTCCTTGTATCTTACACTTTATACTGTACCCCTTGAAAGAACAGTGTTAGTGATATTCTACATGGCATAAAAGCAATTCACATGGTAATCAGCTGTAAATGTAATAATAGGGTAGTTGAGATTTGTGTTTTAAAACACATTCTTGCACAATTACTTCCCCCATTAAATTCATAGAGAAAGCTGAGGCTGGAAATCAAGATTGATATCACATATCTGCTAAGTGGCTGGCTGGGTAGAAAATGAAAATCGTGCAGAAATTTAAAATCCACTATTTGAATGAATTGACAAAATAGTAAAATTCCAATTGATCTAATTCCCAGTGGCTGGAGCTTTTATAATTTTTCTTAACAAAAACTATGATTTGGGAATTATGGGGCGCTCTCTAAATCATTGATCAGCAGCTCTTGTTTAAATGCCTCCATTTCAATATAATTCTTATATTTCAGCTAATTGAATTTTAGAATGCAAGGATCATTTTAAAGAACATGACTTTAAAATTAAGAATTTAAAAAGTCAGCTCTTAACCTTGTTTTTACTTAGGAATTTAGAACCTGGTTTCTCCCAAGGCATAATAAGAAGGCTTTTTTTTATAATAGCTTTATCGAGATATAATTCACATGCCATAAAATCTACCCTTATGGAGTGTTCAACTCATTGGCTTTCAGCATGTTCACATAGTTGTGTAGCCATCACCACTATCTAATTCAGAAACATTTTAATCTCCCCATAAAGCAACCCCGTACCCATTAGCAGTCACCCATCCCTTCTCACTGTGTCCCCTGGCGGTCACTCATTTACATTTTATTTTTATGGGTTTGCCTATCTTGATTTTTCCTATAAATGAAATCATGCACTATGTGGCCTTTTGTGACTGACTTCTTTCCCTTAGCATGACGTTTTCAAGATTTACCCATGTTGTAGAACAGGAAGTGTTTGGCTGGAGCTTTCGGGGAACAATAAGGATGTTGGTGTTGGCCAGATGCTTGTCTCCCTGCATACTTTACCTGTGCATTCTCCACATCATGGCCAGAGTGATTTCTTCCACCTACATCAGTTGATGACCCTTCCATCTGCCCTCAGCACAGCCCAAAAGGCCCTGCCTGGTTGCCTTGGCCCACCTCTTCCCAACCCCCCCCCCCCCCCAGCTCCAATAGGCTCTACTCTTCTCTTCACTTAGTCCCTGACATGCTTCCTCCAAGCTAAGGGCATCTACTTATGCTGTCCCTTCCACCCTCAGATACTTTTCTTCTGTCTCTTTTAGTTAATTTCATAGATTTCTTTTTCACGTCTCAACTCCAGTGTCACTTTAAGTTTAGATCATGTTCCTTAATCACTTTACTTCATAGCACTTATTTATCCAGTTTCTAAATTATACCCCCACCAGTGTGACTGTTTCATTAATCTTTTATCTCCACTTACTAGACCATAAACTTTCAGAGAAAAGAGATCATGTTTGTGTGGCTCATTTTTTTAAAAGTTGATAATTCCTGGCCCATAGGAGCTACTTCTTTTCACTCACAGAATTTCTAAAATGTTTTTGTATGGTTTTCATGTTTGGTATGTTTGTGAATAGTAGACAACTTTGCACATTGCAAACTCTCTATCAGGCAGTGTATTGGACTGACCTTTGCCTGACCAGGCTGTGTAACATAGTCCACTGTTCTTCATTTAATGTTGACCACACTGGTCTATAACAGTGAATTAGAATCAGATGGACAGCAAATAAAGTGGGGAGTTAATATAAAAAAGTTCCCTCCTAAATTGTTTTGGATTAAAACAATTCTCTCTTGAGGTATCTGGCTGGCTCAGTTGGTATAGCATGTGACTCTTGATCTCGTGGCCAGGAGTTCAAGCCCCATGTTGGATGCAGAGCTTATTTAAAGGAAAAAAAATACAGTAAAACAGTCCTCTCTCTTTCCTCTCCTCCTTCTCTCCCTCCTTCCTTCTCTCATAACTAGAGAAGACCATCTTTCAAATTAAAATTATATTTAATATTATACTTAAAAAACCAAACCTACATTTTTATAGAATAATAAATGACATGATCACATCTTTTTACAAGATAATTATATCAGAAAAACCCTTAAAAGTTTTATATACAGCTGATTTAAATGCCTTTATGTATGTAAGTATGTATTTATATAGGGATCTACCCATCTATTTTAGAGAGAGAGAGAGAGAGTGTGAATCAGGGGAGTGGCAGAGGGAGAGAGAGAGAAGCAGACTCCTGCTGGGTGCGGAGGCCGATGCAGGGCTTGGTCCCACCATCCTGAGATCACAACCCAATCTGAAATCGAGAGTCAGACACTCAACCAACCAAGCCACGCAAGTGCCCCTTAAATGTCTTTAAAAACATATTATAAACTATGGCAGATTCTCTTTTACAAAGGCTAATTGATATCCCGAGGGACCAAATGAAATGTTATGGTAATTCCTGTCTTTACAGGTGTTATGACATTCAAAATATATATTGAACATCAGTCTGTGCTTTTTCAATTTTGTCTTCCGTTCCCCTCCTGGGGATATTTGACAATGTTTGTAGACATTTTGGTTGTCACAGTTAGAGACTAAGAGCTACTGTTGTCTATAGGTAGAGGCCAGAGATGCTTCTAAACATCCTATAATACTCAGGACAGCTCCTGCAACAAGGAATTACCTGGCCCAAGTATCAATAGGGCCAAGGTTGAGAAACCCCGATCTATATAAAATAAGTGTTTTGTGATGTTATTAAAATAAAACTAAATAGTCACTTAGTCCTTTATTTTCTTGTTTATTAACAGTTTATGGAAATTCTTGAATAATAAAGTATATCTTCCTTTGTTCACTCAGCCAACATTTCTTTAGCACCTGCTTTGTGCCAGGGATGGGGTAGATGCTACAAATACATGGTTTAAAATATATGACATTCATCGTTCAAGTGCTTATTAACAGAAAGACTGAATTTGGTATTTAATATATATGGGAAAGTTTAAGAGACCAGTGTGCTCAAGGTTCTCGGGCCACACATATGAAAAACCCTTTGCTTTGCCTGAGATGGAGAGGTTTCATGGAAAACACGCCCACCTGGAATACATCCTGAAGGCTGATGGAAGCTAGACAGAGGCAGGACATTCCTTGGAGAGGAGAGCAGAGCAGAGGAAAAGAAGTGTGAACAGCATCTGCAATCCACTGATGTTAGTAGTTTAACCCACTTTTTTTTTTTAAGATTTTATTTATTTATTTGACAGACAGAGATCACAAGTAGGCAGAGAGATAGGCAGAGAAAGGAGGAAGCAGGCTCCCTGCTGAGCAGAGAGCCTGATGTGGAGCTTGATCCCAGGACCCTGAGATCATGACCTGAGCTGAACGCAGAGGCTTTAACCCACTGAGCCACCCCGGCGCCCCTCATGTTAGTAGTTTAGTGTTGAAGGCAAAGAGAGGCAAGAGATAAGGCTGAAGGGATGGGTTAGGGTAGGTAATGAGGATGGGATGTATAGATTGAAGAACTGGAGGAAGGCAAGGCAGAATTCTATGCAGCAGAGCAACTTATCTAATTTGCATTTTATATAAATAACTCTAGCTATCCTGGAAGTGATGGATTTCAGGGGTCAAGACTGGATGCCAGGGGACTAATTAGTAAGTGATTACAATGGTGCAGGTAAGAGATAATGAGTGCTTGGACTCAAGCACAGCCCAAGAAGGCTGGAAGGAGGGCTTGGGTTGAGAGATATTAATGAGACAGAATCAGTCAGGTGATGAGAAGGAGTCCTCAAGGGAGGAATCCTAGTTTTCCTGCTTGAATGTCTCTGGGCAGGATGGGGATAGAGAAGGACAGAAAGTTACAGCATACTAATTAATATGTATCTGTGTATGTGTGTAACCTTTTCTTAACTTGATTACATCTGCAAAGGTATTCCCAAATAAGGTCACATTCTTAGATTCTGGAGGTTAGGACTTTGAAATATCTTTCTGATGGATATAATTCAACCCATAACTGTATGCTTTTAATTATTTTGTTTTCCAGAATTTGTTTTAGAGAGAACAAAAACGAGAAAGAATGTGTGGGTACGTGTGGGAGGGATGGAGGGAGAGGAAGAGAATCCTCAAGCAGACTCCCTACTGAGCACAGAGCCTAATGCAGGGCTCAATCCCAGGACTCTGGGATCATGACCTGAGCCAAAACCAAGGGTAGATTGCCCAACTGACTGAGCCACCCAGGCACCCCTGATACTATTTTTAAATATTAACAGGGTTATATACAGGTTTGGGGATGGTGAGTCCTAATTCAGGGACTGGTGTCTTCGTAAAATAAAGAAAATCTGGACACAGACACAGGGAGAAGGGAATGCTGTAAGAAGAGAGAGACACACAGGGAGATGCCGTGTGACAACAGAGGCAGAGATAGGAGCAATAAATCTACAGGCCAAAGAATGCCAAGGATTCTAGCAAGAACTGGAAGCTAGGAAGAGGGCAAGGAAAAGTACCTCCCTTGGAGCCTCCAAAAAGGAACCAACCCTACTGACACCTTGATCTTGGACTTTTAGCCTCCAGAACAATGAGAGAATAAATTTCTGTGGTTTAACCCATCTGGTTTGTAGTATTTTGTTAGAGCAGCCCTTGGAAACTAATACACACTTCCATGATTAGGATATTTAAAAATAAGAAAAGGAAAGAGAGTAAATTATTAGTGAAAATACCCCCCCGCATTTATGAGGTATTTGGGAAATCTATCTATATCAACACATACAGAACTACTTTTTTTAAGCTGCTGCCCATTGGAAATACCAGTGTTTGGCCATTGGGGAGAAAGGAGAAGAAGAAACAGAGATGTGGGCAGGAGGAGAATTGGTCAAGAGTAGCATCTCAGAAAGTGAAAGTTTTGAGAAGACCTAAGTAGTCAACTGGGTCCAATAGCGAAATAGACCCAAGATATCAAGACTGAAAAGTATGTTGGTTATATACCCTATGGAAGTCTTAGACAGTCGGCTTAACCACACTTGAGTGGCATTAGAGTAACAGAAGCTAATATTCAGTAAAAGATCCCATTCTCCAGGTGTTCATTCTCTAAGACAGGACAAAATAATGGACAGGACAAGTATTCATGCAGAATAATATGTAAGTGTGCGTGAGGTACAAGGTAGATAGGTAATAATTGATTGCAAAAGGTATAAAAAGGCAACATTAAGCTTTAGCATGGCTTTAGAAGTCAGTGTAGGTATGTACCCACCTTGAATGTCAGGATGTAAGACTTTTAGACTGGAGCATTCTGCCTTTCATAACATAGTCTGCCATCAGAGTCAAGGCCCATTGTTTTACAGCTACATACATATGCCTTCCTAGCATCAAGCACTTGTTATCTTCTGGGTACTGTGTCCAAAGCATTTAATTTCCTCAATTACCCTCTGAGATGGGGCCTTTCAGTGTTTTCATTTTACAAATCAGGAAACTAAGGCCCACATATTTTGTTTTTTTCTAAGGTCACTCAGAAAGGAAAGGTGCTAGAATATGAATCCTGGCTCATGTGACTCCAGAACCCAGGCTCTAGCTACCAGTGTAAGAGTGAGAGGAGATGGTATTTCCCTGTCATCCATTAAGAGTAAACTGCTGATAGCTAGGACCAAGTCCAGCTGTTCTGTGTCCCCTTAAATAGTATTATCCAATCAGGCTGAATTGATGGGGATAACAAGGAGCAAGAAAACCTTTTGGCCAGATTTGCTCATCTGTAGGCCCAGCAAGAGTCAATAGAGGCTTCCTGAGATATTGTCAGATTAAAATGTATGTATTATTGTATACTACTCTATAACATTCTCATTACCTCCAAACATGGAAGGCATCTTCGGAGCAACTGAGTTTGGTTCTAAGACCCAGTGTAGAGGGCAGACTCTATGCCATGTTTGTCTAAGATGTGAACTTTGTGAGTGGGGTTGTGGAGATCAGAACCTGGTAGACACTGGAGCAGGGACCTTCCCCCCCTGAAGTGGTGCCCTCCACTGTGTAAGCCAAGATGACATGCTTTATAGATACCTGTTTTTCTTTTAAAAATGTGTAATATACATGTTATGTATCTTTATATGCATATAAACACAGGTATAATATATATCCACATGTACGTACGTGTGTGTGCATGTGGATAATTTCAAGCATATACAAAAGGAAGGAGAACAAAATAACAAACATTTATGTCACAGATGGTATGTGGAATGTCTAGCAGGCATCAGTCATCTGTCAGAATGATGTTCGCCATAAACAAGTGAGCAGGCCATCCCGATAAACACAGCTGACCCACTGTTCTTCCCTCTCTTTTCCTAAAGAAGTGCTTCAGCTCACTGTAATAGAAGAGTACATTTTGAGATGAAGCTAATGTTTTCACAAGTAACATTTTTACTTAAGAATTTTTGAAAGAAATTTTTTTGTTTCTTTACTCTGCTTGGTATATAATTTGCGTTTAATAAATGCTATCCATTTGTATTTCTAATAAGGTTTGGAATAAGTAATATATATATTAGTTTTAAATTAAATAGAAATAGGGGCTCTGTCCACACAGAGCAATTTCTAGTCATTACATTGTCTCAACTAAAATGTTCCTATTCCCCTTTTCTTAATTTTTGATCATCTTCAGGCTGAAAAGAGGGCTAAATAAGAGAAAGAGTTAAGAAGAGGGTAAGAAATTAAGAACCAGTGAAACACATACATAGTCATTGGAGTCACCTTTTATGGTTATCCCCAGTGCTGGCAAGCCAAAAGTGGTTTGCCTGGAAATCTCCACTTCTACATCGCAGAACAAATGTGTTTATTGCTAATTTTGCTGGTAGAATATTTATAAGGGAAAGCCGACTCCCAAGTGAAGAAAGTATGTTCCTATTCCTTGTGATACATACTCGTTAATGGATTTTTCCAGCTCTTGTGAGTCAACAGATATGGCCATAATTCAAGGAATACTTCTCTCTGGATACATGAGTCCTATCATAAAATAGTAGTGGCAAGATTGTTAGATAAATTTGGGAGATAATGAAACCTGTTTTACCTACCTCACAGGTTTCTTGGGAGGATAAAATGAAATAATGAATGTGAGCGTGTTTTCAAAAAGCAAAAAATGCTGTAAAGTTCAGGGCAGTATTTTTTGGTGCCTTGGTTGCAGAGTTGTTTTGTATCCTATTCCTTGTTTATCAGCTGTTCCCCCACATATATGCATGTGAAAAAAGCACCCCTCTTCCTTTTCTTCTATCCTCAAGAAATTAGAAGATGTTTTTGGGGGCACCTGGGTGGTTCAGCTAGTTAAGTGTCTGCCTTCAGCTCAGGTCATGATCTCAGGGTCTTAGGATCGAGCTCCCTGCTCCGTGGGAAACTGCTTCTCCCTCTGCCTGATGCTCCCCCTGCTTGGCACTCTGTCTCTCTGGCTCTCTCTCTTTCTCTGTGTCAGATAGATAAATAAATAAATAAATAAATAAATAAATCTTAAAACAAACAAAAAAAAAGAAATTGGATAGTAGTATCACTTAGATTTTCACGATATTCTCAATTCCTCATTTATTGATTCTGCACTGTCCATGGTGAGTTTAAGATGAGTACATAGCTCATTCTCTGAGGCCTAGTAATCTTAGAACACATCTAACCAACACAAATGAAAGGATCTCTCTGGGAGTAACATCTCCAGTCCAATTTGAACATCTATGGATCAATCTGTTGATAAATTAATAGTGATATACCAGCGTGTTATGTCACCCACATGGATAATAACATACCCACACTTAATTTATAGATGTCTTCCTTTTTTTTTTTTTTCTGAAATGGAGGCCATAAAGATTTCAGACTCTCCATTCAAATGTGTCCTGTTAGTCTTTCTTCTAAGACATCATTAAATTATTTTTAGCCTAGCCAGTAATTTCTTTAACTCCAATAAATATCTATTTGTAACAGGAGAGATTGGAGAAACAATATAATAATACATACTCAAATGTTTTTCATTTTCTAACCATGTATAGCTTTTTGTAAATAAAACCAAAGACATGAAACTAGAAATAAACTGAAATGTAGGCTGTATATATTTGTGTCTCAATGCTACTCGGGTAAGGAATGTGTCCCCAGATGAAAGCAGTGTGAGTCATTTCAAGTCTAACAGCCTCATATTATCATAAAATTGCATTGATGTATTTGTAAAAATCCATGAAGAATTCTGTAAGGAACTTTTGATCTTGGTAGGATCCAAGGGTAGAAATGCAGACTGGGGAGGGAATATTTGTGTTTTTTATCCAGGGGATTTTGCAATAGTCACATTTAATTTACTAATAAAAGCTGTATCAGATTTTTAGACTAAACTAATGATGAGATTTGAAGACAAAAATAATGACATTTTCCTGCATGGAATGTTAGAACTGAAAGGGAATTAGCATCTAGTTTAGGTATAAATCTTTCTACAGTCCACTTGCATTGCTAATTAGTCCCCGTATTTCTTCCTGCTAAGCCTCTAGATGCCCTCAGAATCCTTCTCAACACAGTCTTCCAAGCAGCCATTATCAGGTAATTAGAGATGACATATAAGTGAAATTCTTTATCAATCCTCCTATAGAGCATTTCAAATAATCATCTTTAATATCCTTCAAATATGTCACCATATTTCTTGTGCATCATTATATTCCAGACGTTGAGTATACACACAAATGGAAGAGATCTGAATGTCACCCTCAAAGAACTTAGAGTTTAGAGGAAGGAAAGTGACGTTAACAGGTGATAAAATACAATGTACTAAGAGCCAAGAGGGAGGTACACATGGGCCATGCAGAGGAGGGGTGGACTTGACATTCTTCTTAAGAAATGATGCTGGGGGACGCCTGGGTGGCTCAGTTGGTTAAGCAGCTGCCTTTGGTTCAGGTCATGATCCCAGCGTCCTGGGATCAAGTCCCACATCAGGCTCCTTGCTCGGCAGGGAGCCTGCTTCTCCCTCTGCCTCTGCCTGCCACTCTGTCTGCCTGTGCTCGCTCTCTCTCTCTCTCTAAAAAATAAATAAATAAAATCTTTAAAAAAAAAAAAAAAGAAATGATGCTGGTCTTTACCTTGAATAAAAAGCAGGACTTATCCAGACAAAGCTGGGGTGTTCTGGGACAGCAATTCTTAAACTGTTTTGGTCTCCAATCCTTTTATACTCTTCCAAGTTATTGAGGATTACTCAAAAAGTAAAACAGAATTTTATACAATCCAGAAATTCCATTTCCAAGTATATGTTCAAAGGAATTGAGAGTATTGTCTCAAACAGATTCTTGTACAACAAAGTTCATAGCAATATTATTTACAAAAAAATCATCCATCGACAGATGAATAGATAAATAAGATGTGGTATATACACACAAAGGAGTATTAGTCTTAAAAAAGGGCGTCTGGGTGGCTCAGTCTATTAAGCGTCTGCCTTTGGCTCAGATTATGATCCAGGGGTCCTGGGATGGATCCCCACATCAGGCTCCCTGCTCAGTAGGGAGTCTACTTCTCCCTCTCCTTCTGCCCCTCCGCACTTCTCATGGACATGTGCGCTCTCTCACTCTCTCTCAAATAAATGAATAAAACCTTAAAAAAAAAAAAGGTATGAGTTTCTGATACTGGCTACAACACAGATGAGCCTTGAAAACCTTATGCAGAGTGAAATAAGCCAAACACAAAACGGAGTAAATACTGTATGGTTCTACCTATATATGGGGTATCCACAATAGGAAAATTCACAGAGACAGAAGGAAGAACAGAGGTTACTAGGAGCTGGAGGGCAGTGGGAATGGGGAGTCATTATTTAATGGATACAGAAATTATTGGGATGATAAAAAAGTTCTTGAAACTAGCACTCTCTCTGCAACTGGTACTCTCATACCGTGCTACTGGGAGTACAAAAGTGCACAGTTCCATTAGAAAGCAGTTTAGATGTTTTCTTAAAATTTAAACATGTATCTGACCCAAGTTTTCTCAGCCTCAATGCTTGATAGTTTGGGCCACTTGGTCCTTTGCCATAGATGCTGTCCTGTGTATTATAGGATGTTTAGCTGTATTCCTGGCCACTGCCCACTAGAAGCATCTCCCAGTCATGACAAAAATGTCCCCAGACATTGCCAAAATTGTCTCTAGCTGAGAACCACTTATCTACTCTATGACCCAGTCATTGCACAACTAGTTATCTACTCAAGAGAAATGAAAAGATATGTTCAAAAAGAGACCAGTGGGGTTACCCAGCTGGTTAAGTCGCTAGAGCGTGCAACTCTTGATCTCAGGGTTGTGAGTTTGAGTCCCACCATGGGTGTAGAAATGACTTAAAAAAAAATAAAGACGGGGAGAGACTAGTGCACAAATGTTCACATCATGTTTATTCTGGATAGCAACAGGAATGGAAACAACCAAATGTCATTTAAGAGGTAAATGGAGGGGCACCTGGGTGCTCAGTCATTAAGGGTCTGCCTTCAGCTCATGCCATAATCCCAGGATCCTGGGATCAAGTCCTGCATAGGGCTCCCTGCTCAGTGGCATGGAGCCTGTTCTTCCTCTCCCACTCCCCCTGCTTGTGTTCCCTCTCTCACTGTGTCTCTCTGTCAAATAAATAAATAAAATCACTAAAAAAAAGAGGTAAATGATTAATAAATTGTAATATATTCATAGACTGGACTAATTCGTGTATTTTCTTCTCTGTTCCCACCCCTCAGCCTACCTACTCCCCTGCCTACATGAAATTTCCTTGAGAAGAGAGATGACTTATTTTGCTCCTCACTATATTTGCAGTGCCAGCAGGGCCTGGAACATAGCAGGCACTTACTAATTACTTAACTGAATGAATGAATGTAAGTTGTAGCTGATTTTATGGCTTTGGTTAATCTGTCTCCTTAAGGCCTTTACATGTATTTCTAACAGTAGCTCAGAAAGTCTGCAGACCCCTGGCAATTCATAAGGTCCAAAGAATTTTCATTATAATACTAAAATGTTATTTGCTGACTTACTATATTGACATTTGTACTAATGGTGCAAAAGCAAGGGTGGGTAAAACTGTTAGTGCCTTAGCATGCATCAAGGCAGTGCTCCAAACTGCCCTTGACATTGTGTTCCTCACTGCCATGCAGTCCAGTTAAAGAAAAAACAAAAACAAAAACAAAAAAACAGCTTCACTTAAGGATGCCTTTTTTGAAAAAGTATAAATGATTAGATTTTGTTAAATGTCCTCTCCTGAATATGAGTCTTTCTAATATTCTGTGTGACAAAATGGGGGAATTTTGCATAAAGTACTTATTTATGTTGCATAACGAAGTTCAGTGTCTGTGTCTAGGCTAGGGAACATTTGGGTGATGTTTTGAGTTGCAAGCTGAACTAGCTGGTTTTCTCATAGAAAAAAACTATGGCTATTTAGACTTAGGTGTTTGGCAAACATTCTGTCAAAATTTTTCTCAAGAATGAACAATGTGAGGGACACCTGGGTGGCTCAGTTGGTAAGCGGCTGCCTTCGGCTCAGGTCATGATCCCAGCGTCCTGGGATTGAGTCCCACATTGGGCTCCTTGCTCGGCAGGGAGCCTGCTTCTCCCTCTGCCTCTGCCTGCCTCTCTGTCTGCCTGTGCTCGCTCCTGTGCTCTCTATCTGACAAATAAATAAATAAAATCTTTAAAAAAAAAAAAAAGAATGAACAATGTGAGCCTGTCTTTTCAAAACAACCAACAGATTTGTTGCCAATGATAAAACTTGAGTTTTCAAGCAAAAAATTAGGATTTTGGAAAAAACTCCCTTATGAGTAACACCTTTTAAATCTAGAAAACCTTTGCCTACCTCAAAAACCTTGCGAAGGTATTCTATGTTTTTTCCTAGAAGTATCAAATTTAGTTTTATGTTTAGGTCTGTGTTTCATTTCAAGTAAACGTTTCTGTATAATGTGACATAGAAGTTGAGTTTCATCTTTCTTCGCACAATATACATTTAATTCAGCATAAGTTATTGAATAAAAACCTGTTCTTTCCCCAGTGAATAATCTTGTAACTTTTGTTTTAAATATTATAGGTTTATAGTAAATCTTGAAATCAAGTGATAGGAGTCTTTCAATTTAGTTTTTCTATTTTTGATTGTTTTGGTTATCCTTACCCCCTTTGAAATCCTAAATAAATTTTAGAATTACTTTTGTCAATTTCTACAAAAAAATTTCCCAAGGAAATTCTCTTTGGGATTGTTGAATTTGTAGATCTGTTTGAAACGAACTGAAATTTTCATAATATTGAATCTTCTAATCATGGTATGCCTCTTCATTTATTTATGATTTTTTAAATTGTTCTTGGCAATGTGTTGTTTTCAGTGTACAAGTTGTACTCTTTTCCCACTTAAACTTATTCCTAAGTGTTTATGGTTTTTTATGCTACTAGAAATGCTATTTTAGGGTGTCTGGGTGGCTCAGTTGGTTAAGCGACTGCCTTCGGCTCAGGTCATGATCCCAGAGTCCCGGGATTGAGTATCGGGCTCCCTGCTCCACGGGGAGTCTGCTTCTCCCTCTGACCTTCTCCCCTCTCATGCTCTCTCTCACTGTCTCTCTCTCAAATAAATGAATAAAATCTTTAAAAAAATGCTATTTTAATTTTCTAATAGTTGCTAATATAGAGAAATACAACTGATTTTTGCATATTGACCATATATCCTATAATCTTACTAAGTTCACTTATTAATT
>RCUC01114967.1:0-14850 GCA_003697995.1 Taxidea taxus jeffersonii
AGGAGTGGAGGGGTATGCTCTGAAATTCAGTTAATTCCCCTCAGAAGACAAAGGACAACAAAAAGAATGGCTTCTCCTCACCTGTGTAGTTTGTGTTGCTTTCATAGACATCTGAATTGGCCATGATGCCTTGGCCAGTGGTGATGACCTCATTGAAGAGGATGCAGTTGTCCATGTCATCTGCAGAGCTGGCAGAAGAGCACAGTAGTCTGAAGCATAGAAACAGCCTGAGTGGCAGCAACATGGAGCTGAGGACTGCCATGGTCTTGACTTGTTTGGAAACTGCTGGTCCCGGTGCTGGGTAATACCTACAACTCAACTGTTTTTATGCTCCAGGGCTGGAGCTTCTGCGTGAGGTCACACATGCAAATCTCCTTCCCACTCCTCCCTAACATGAACTGGTGTCTGAAATTCAGCCCAGGATATCAGTAGGAGTGACCTCACCCAGTACTCATCAGCATGACATTTACCAAGTCCAGTTTTGCTCAAGAAGGGGAAGGTATTGATCATGGTTCTAGGTTCCACTGTGTAATGGTTAGCCCTCTGGACTCTGATCATGGTTCTATTTTGCATTTCATTCATCTCAGCCTCTGCTATTTGAAGAAAGCTGTTGAGAAAAGGCTTAGCACTGGCAAAGGAAAATTCAGAGTTGAGTAATCATCACATACCTGCCCCATTTAGAAGCTCCATGCTTCTCTGTAGGGAATTCAGGCATAAAGGCTGTTTTCTTGGAAGATTACAAATAGTACATATCATTTTCTAGCTCTCCTTTATTGAACATGTTTGCAATCCCAGTTACTTTTGTGATTAGCATAAAACTAGGAAGACTGTGCTTTTGGATTTATATTTATTTTCTGGAAAGAAATAGCTTTGGTCCACCTTGTTCCTGACACATTCCTACATAGCACTATAGCACAAGGAAACTACTAAAAAATCAGAAAATATGTTTTCTTATATCTCTCTTCTGATCATTAGGATTTATTCACTGAAGGAATACTATGTAAGTAGAAAGGAAACCAGAAAAAAGTAGAATCAAATCAAGATGATATTTATATATGTTTCTTCAAGAGAAGTACTCACAGACTGGTAGAGCCAGGACCTCTGAAAATATCCTCCAGATAAGCAGTGAGAACACTAACAAAAAACAATCAAAATCAACTTTTTCATAACTCTTGAAATTAACCAAAGGCTTACAAAAATATGAGGAGCATTTGTTTAAGAAAAATGGCTGGATCTCCTTGAGCACAAAGAGCACTGTGGCATTTTAACTTGGCTTATTTAAACCCCTTTCACCACATCTCTGTACTAGCCTTAGAAAACAACAGCCTTGGGCAACCCCCTTGGGTCCCCTCCCTCTCCAGGAGCTTTGTACTATCAATTTACTATCACTCAATAAACTTTGAAGATAAAAAAAGAAATCAACAGCCTTGCCACTATGGGAGCCAGGCAGACTGGCAAATGAGTAGCCAATGAAAGGGGACAGAGTAGGCTTGGAGCTTTCCAAAAGCCTCATTTCCAGAGAACTGTCACTATGTGACTTGTCTAGAAATTGCCTATAGATCTGAATTCTCAGATTTTATTAGTTGACCACCAAGTGAACTGAGCAGGGACATCAGTGGCCACATAATAAAGAAAACAGACATCACAGCATTAATTTATAAAAGTCACTAAACAGACAACAGCAGCAGCAACAACAAACAATAATAACCCATGGAAAATACAACAAACCCTAAGAGGGAGGGGTATCACATACCCAGAATGACCACATTGTGTTTTTTAAATGTCCAGTTTTCAACAAAAAATTACAAGACATGCAAAAGAACAAGAAAATATGGTCAGTACACAGGAAAACACCTCCCAGTCAATAGAAACTGTCCTTGAGGAGACCTAGATATTAGACTTCGTAGACAGAGATGTCTCAAGTATTATAAATATAGTCAAAGAAATAAAATAAACCATGTCTAAAGAATGAAATGAAAGTATGAGAATAATGTCTTACCCAATAAAGAATATTAATAAGGGGATAAAAATGATTGGAAAAAAAAGAAATTCTGCTGTGGGAAAGTATGATAACTGAAATAAAAATTTTGGTAGAAGGGCTTACCAACAGATTTTAACTAGCAAGAGAAAGTATCAGTAAACTTGAGGATATTCAATAAAAATATCAAATAAATTTAACAAAAGAAATGTAAGACTTATATATTGAAAACTATAATACAAGACCCAGATTAGCCAAAATGGTTTTGAAAAAACAATAACAAAGTTGGAAGACTCATGCCGACTACAATTTCAGAACTTGCTACTAAGCTATAGTAAGATAGCACCATACTGGCATAAGGATAGACATATATAGATCAATGGAATAGAGTTGAGAGTCCAGAAATAAACCTATACATTGATAATCAACTGATTTTTGACAGGGGTGCCAAGACAGTTTGATGGGGGAAAGAATAATTTTTTCAACAAATGATGCTGGAACCCTGGCTATTCTCATGCAGAAGAATGAAATTGAACCCCTAACTCATACTGTCTAGAAAATTAACTTAAGGTGGGTGCATTCAAATCAAGAAAGTAAAAAGACTATCCAAATAATAGGAGAAAATATTTGCAAATTGTCTATCTAATAAGGGCCTAGTACCCAGAATATATAAAGAACACTTAAAACTCAACAATAAAAAGACAAGTATCCTAATTTAAAAATGGGCAATGAATATTTTCTCCAAAGAAGATATACAAAAGCCAAAGAGCACATGTAAAGATGTTCATCATTATTAGTTATTAGGAAAATGCAAATAAAACTACAAAGAGATACCACTTTACAGCCAGGAGGATGGCTAAATGACAGATAACAAGTGTTGGCAAGGATTTAGAAAAATTGTAACCCTCGTGTATTGCCAGTGGAGAGGTAACCACTTCAGAAAACAGTTTGGCAATTAAAAAATTAAATTAAAAATTTAAATTTAAATTAAAATTTAATTAAAATAAAATAATTAAATAAAAAATTAATTAAAAATTTAAACACAGTTACTATTTATGACCCAGAAACTCCATTCTTAGGTATATACTCAAAAAAATTGAAAACATTTGACCACAAAAAAACTTGTACATGAATGTTTATAGGAGCATTATTCCTAAAGCCAAAGGATGGAGACAACCTAAGTGTCCATTAACTCTTGAATGGATACCCAAGTATGGTATATCCAACAAATGGAATTCTATTCAGCTATAAAAAAGGACCGAGGTACTGATAGGTGCTACAACATGGATGAGTCTTGAAAACATTATGCTAAATGAAAGATGCCAGACACAAAAGACCACATAATGTGTGAAAGCATTTCTATGAAATATCTAGAAGAGACAAACTAATAGAGACCCAAGTATTTTCCAAGGACAGGGGTTAGGGGGACAGCAGGAGGGTATGGGGTGGGCAGAGACAGGAAGAATGTGAAGTGACTGCTTATTGGTTTGGGGTTTCTTTTCAGGGTGATGGAAGTGCTCTGGAAATTAGATGGTTGTGACAGTATTGTTAATTGTGTGAATATACTAAAACCCACCAAATTGAATTTTATGGTATGGGAATGTATCTCAGTAAAAATGTTTATTTACATACTATTATGTGTAAGCAAGTTGGGGGTAGTAGAAAGAATGCAGCAAAACCCTAATATTAGATCCTGTTTAGAATCCTGACTTTGGGAGAATTTTAACTTATCTGAAGTTTAGTTTCCACTTCTGAAAATTGGGGCATTAATACCAATCTTATATATTTTTATGTATGTTAAATGAGATATATATGTTAACTGTTTTGGGGGATGAGATGGTTCTGGCATACAGTAGGTGTATAACACATGTTGACTTGTTCCCTACCAACTTTCCCTCCTTCCTTTTTTCATACTAGGTTAAGGCAGTGGATCAGAAGAAAATAAAATATGTAGGAGTTCCGCTGTTGATATGGAGACAGTAGTCTAGACCCCCCTGTGAATTGGGGACAGAAGATTGGGGCAGAGGGCAAAAATGATAAGTAGAATTATTCCATTCATTTACTGCATTGTGGAGCTCCACCCTAGAGAGGGCTGGTATGAAATCATCCACACTGCTCCTGGGAGGAGGGAGCGTCTGTTGGTTGCGGGTACAGCTATTGACAAAACAAAGTTGACCTTTGATTCCTTCCAGAAAGGACTTGAGTTTTCTTGGGAATAAGAGACCACAAGAAAACTAGTTAGAAAAATAAATACATGTATTTTGGCTTCCCATTGTTCTTCTACCTGTTTCTCTGTAATTTTGGACTCTAGTTCCTAGAAATTCATGCTTTTTAAAAACTCCATAGGTATTCTAGAACAGTACTTTTAAATATCAAATGTGCATTCAAGTCACATGGAGCATCTTGCTGACATGCAGTTTCTGATTCAGTAGGACTGGTGTGGGGCCCAAGACTCCTTGTTTATAACAGGCTCCCAGAGGGTGCTAAGATGTTGCTGATCTCTGGAGCTCACCTTGCACAGCAAAGATTTAGAAGCTGATCTGAGAAAACCAGGTTGGGACTGAATGTCAGACTAGTTATTAAAGTCAGAAAAGCTGGGCTCTGTGACTGCACTGGGTACACCAAAGTTTCCAGTTGGCCTACAGCTTATATGCGGAGACTTCATGCTGCAGGAGGTGGTGGGCAATCCCATACCTCCTTGTCTCTCTAGGAAGGAGAACTTCCAGACAGCAGAGAGCAGCTGGTCTTCCTAAGGTCAGAGTCTAAAGAGAGGTTCCCTGATATTCCCAGGAGCAGCCACTGGCAAATGCACAGATCATGAACCTGAGGCACCTTGGCTGGTCTTGATCTTGTCTCCTGGGTCTGTCAGAGGTGTGGGGGATGCAGCATCACCACCAACGGGAACAGAGCATAAGCCTTAGGGTCATAGAGGTCCCAGTTTGAATCCTGAATTTAAGTTATATTATGGAGTTAATAACACAAACCTTGCAGGATTGTGTCAAGTTTTAAGAGAGAACACAGGGAACGTCCCTTTCTTAGCCTTCCTTCGGTAAACGGTGGTTCTTAGCCACCCATGGCAGGGCAGGGTGCAAATCTAAGAGGAAGGGCCACTGGGAGAGGGAGGGGCCTGGAGAATGTTTATGGCCCTCTCTCATTTGCCCACAGTGTATGCTTACGTCTACATGTTGACTTGGGGACTACTTAGGTTGTACCCTTTGGCTTTCTGGATCAGGTGAGTGGGTGGGTGTTGTGCCTTTGAGGATCCTGTAATGTGGATCCTTAAGCATTAGGGGATAATCTAGTGGTCAGCAGTTCAGAAGATAGAGCTCATCCTTCTCATTCTCAGGCTCACAAATTCTCAGAGAGATAACACACTATCGTAGATGACATTAAGAATTTTCAGGCTGAACTGGCTCTTAGAGATCATTTAATCAAACTTCCTCATTCATGTCTGAGAAAACTGAACACAGAAAGTTGAAACTTTCCTATGGCTATAGCCATACTTAGTGGTAATGTCAGGGCTCAGACCACACTGCCCACCTCCTTCCATCTAGCCAGATGTTTTCTCCACTGTTCACTTTTACTACCCAGTTAATAAGTGCCTGCTCCTCCTTAGCATCTGAGATCCAGATAGGCCAAAGTCAAGGTATAATACATTTTAATTTTAATATTTAATACATTACAGTAATTCAATACACTACATAATTTTATTTTAATTCTCATTTAATATTAAATTAATTTTATTTTATATGGGTGTATACTTTGTGGCACATTTGGGACTCTTGCTAGTCTATTTGCATTTTATAGAACTTGGAGAAGAATGTGCTCTTGCCATAGTAGATTGTTTTTTCTGCTTGAGACCTTTTGTCGGTCACATTCCTGGCTTCATTTAATCCTAAATTGTGTGTCAGTGGCACATTTGGGTTGACACAGTGCTTTATCCACGTTGCTTCATTTGTGTCTTTGGTCAGGGGCTAGGGTTGAGCTGTACCGAGTAAGATGCTCATGATCACACAGCTTTAGGTGGAAATATCCCTGCCTTACAGGCCATTGTTGTGAAGCTCCTGGCTGGCGACAATTCATTTGGTTTCGTGGAATAAGAGGAATGAGAACAAAATGGTGAGATTTTGAAAGAGCATGTAAAAATGTATTCAATTTAAGGCTTGCTTTTTATTCAAACATTAGAGCCTTTTGACATTTTGTTATTAAAATATCCTTTCTGTTGTGAAATTATGGTCACTGTAGATTGTAGGTAGTAAATCTATTTCTTTTTTAATGTCCTTATTTGGCAAAATGAAAAATTGGTACTCTATCTAGGTCCCTGAAATCCAAAATCTGGAGCCCAGGGGTCTACAAAGATTTACTTTGTGTGGTAATATCCAGAAATGCCTTGTGTTGTTGTGGCAAGAAGCAGGGATTACTGGTATTTAAGTAGGAGCTAGTATTCAAAGACCTCTTTCTTAACAAGTGTGAGATTGAATCTTTTTTTTTTCTATTCTCTAATTAGGTTTCCAGAACTTACTTATACCTTAATGTTTGTACCCTTTGACCACCATCTTCTTTTTCACTCTACCTGGGAAACACCATTCTAATAACTGCTACTGTTATTTCAACTTTTATTTTTAGATTCTACATAGTGAGATCATGCAGTATTTGTTTTTCTGTGAGTGACTTTTTTTTTTTTAGCATAATGTACTCTAGTTTTATTCATGTCACAAATGGCAGGATTTCCTTCCTTTTTAAATTGAATAATAATATTTCAATGTTTATGTACAGATATAATCTATATATATTCATAGGTGTGGACATATGTATATCATAATTTCTTTATCCATTTATATGTCAACAGACATTTTTGTTGTTTCCATGTCTTGGTGACTCTGACTAATGAACATGGGAGTGCAGATATCTCTGTGAGAAAGTGGTTTTATTTCCTTTGGATATATAGCCAGAAGTGGGATTGCTGGATCATATGACAGCTATTTTTTTAATGTTTTTAACAAATCTCCATATTGTTTCTCTTAATGGCTGTGTCAATTTACCATTAACTTTTATTTATTTATTTTTAAAAAGATTTTATTTATTTATTTGAGCGGGGGAAGGGAGGAGCAGAAGGAGAGGGACAAGCAGACTCTGTGCTGAGCACAGAGACTGACTAGGGCTTGGTCCCAGGAACCTGAGATCATGACCTGAACTGAAATTAACAGTCGGACACTTAACTGACTGAGCCACCGTGGCATCCCACCATTCACTTTTAAATGTTGCTAGGAGGTATTTTCTTTTTTCTTTCTTTCTTGCATTGAAGTACATTAACATAGTGTTATATTAATTTCAGGTGTACAATATAGCGATTCAGGATTTCTGTATATTACTGAGTGCTCATAGGGAAGTTGAACCTTTTAAGCTCCTCCTTCTCACATTAGCATTTGTAGTCACTCCCCCAAATCAGAAATTAGTTTCCTTCATTTTTAGGTAGAAAGACTAGTGTTGAGGGCCCCCAGCATCTGGTCAGAGTGGGTTAGTGGGTGAGGAAGTGAAATGAGACAAGAGAAGTCAGGGCTCAGAGCTTCCCAGTCTCCACACAGAAGAGGAAGTAGAAAAAGCATTCCCAGCAGAGGGAGGAGGTGGGTTTGGACACCCCCTTCACTGGCCAGCCAGAGAGAGTTCCTGCCTGGAAAGACAGGAGCTCTGTGCCTGAGAGGAAGTGCCCTGCAGGGCCCACCCCCCGCCCCCATCAGTTACCTCTGGAGAAAAATGGTGCTCCTTAGTTCCTCTTAGCTACACTTTGGCACGTCTTTGGAGGGTGTGACATTTCACGAAGAAATTCAAATACATTGTCCCAACTGATTAACTGGACAATTCAATAGTAAAAACATACAGGACAGTTTAATTGGTGGGACGTGAACTGAACTCCCAGGATGGGTGGTGGACCAGTGTGGTGGGTGACCTGACAGAATGCAGCACAGGTAGCTCTCCAGGGGCAAAGTCAAGGACATATGGTACTTATGGGAATCCCCTTACATCCAATTCTTTTAAAGTGTATTGATTTTCTAATATCCTACCTTGTTCATGTAGGATTTAAGGTAACTTACAGAAATACAAGGTTTAAAAAGTAAGAAATGAAGGTTGTAAAACAAGGGTAGAAAGAACAAGATAATAAGAGGGAAGTGGGGCTCATTATTTCAGAAATGTTTGCTGGGTGTCTCTGTAGACTTGGTACTGTTGTAGACAGAGGAGGCTACAAGAAACCCCTGCACCTGTGGAGTTTATGATGTCCTGATGTAGCATACAGCAAGGCTACTAACCAGCCCTGAATTCAGCCCATAACTTCCCCCTTTCAATACCATTCCATTAGTTGAGTCACAGAAACATCCTTTAATTCATTTAATTCCCATCGATGCTGCTGACTTCTGCCACTAACCATGGACGGTGATTTTTTTTTTTTATGTATTTGATACTATGTACTAGCATTTAAATATCACTACTGTATACTGTGGTACCTTATCTTTTCTAAAAACCAAACAGATGACTCTCCTGATAACAAATAGGCTCTATTTCTAGGCTTGGACACAAACACAATTTTGTCACTTATATTAATTTCAGAGTTCTTTGTAGCTCTGTTCCTGAAACTTTGAGAAACACTAACTTAAGAAATTAAAGTCTTATTCAGTAAACATGTCTTTCAGTTGAGAATTAACACTTCAAAGATTTTCTCAACAACACATAAAGAATATTTTTAAGTGATCGTTGAAATTGACACATAAAATCTAAGAATTCTAATGAACTTGTAGATCCTGAGAATACAATAGATGCCGTTCAGAGGTATACTTATTTATTTAAACCATTTATAATGTATTGATTAGTTAATGAGTAAGATCATATTTTAAGAACTGATACACATATTATTACTGTCATCAATAAAACTTTATAAAAGGTAATACATTACCTTTTTTATGAATACCTTTTTGGATACCCACAATATATATTCTCAAGCCAGAGATTTTGATCTACTTGGTGTACAGTAGGTTCAGACATCTGAATTTGAAAGCTCTGTAGGGTTGAAAAATGCTCTGCTGGATGGTGTGGAGAAAACAAAATAAATCAGACATCAGGGTCTGGTGACAAGTGGGACAAGAAAAGAAGTGACTTTTTTTTAGAAGATTTATTTATTAATATTTAGAGGGCAAGCACACATGCAAGCCACACAAACACATATGAGCAGGGGGAGGGGCAAAGGGAGACACACTCAGACTCCCGCTGAGTGTGGAGCCCCACTGGGAGTTCGATCCCAAGACCCTGAGATCATGACCTGAGCGGAAATCAGGAGTTGGACACTTAATCAGTGGAGCCAATTGGGCACCCCAGAAGTGACTATTATTGAGCCTTCTTGAGATAAACTTTGTGAGATGGTTGATTTCTAGCTGATGCATGGAATCCTTACAACAATCCTGAGTGAGGAAACTTCACCTCCATTTTATAGGAACTAAGATTTGGCAATATTCAGTGAATTGACCAGAAGCTAGTAAGTAAAGGAGCTGAGATATAAAAATGTTTTTATCTACTCCATCTTGTTACAAAAAAATGATTTTGGGCTATGAGCAGGGATTTGAACCCAGGCCTTTTCGTGGCTATGGGTTCCCTCCAGCCTATGATATCCCACTATGAAAGATTCTATAAGCAGAAAGTGGTTTGTTTCAGGCATAACAGGAACATTACCTTGATCTCCTAAAATTGAGGCTCTAGTACTTTTCTTTTATAAGTAATTCTCAGGAACTCTTTTATTTATTATATTTGAGTAATAAGGGAGCTGTTTTATTATAGGTAGAAGTAAGTTTTCCTGCTCTTTTACTCTGTGGGAATAAGTACTATAATTTTTATTTGATTACTCCAGAACAGTAGTTCCCAATGGGGGGGGGGGTGATTTTGCTGCCCTGGGGCATTTGGTCATGTCTGGAGGCATTTTTGGTTGTCAGGATTGGTGGTGGTGGGATTGCTACTGACTTCTAGTGAGTAGAAGCCAGGGGTGCTGTGATTCCCAAGACAGCCCCCACAACAAAGAATCATCCAGCCCCAGATATCAGTAGTGCTGAGGTCATGAAACCCTGCTCTAGAGGAAAGGAATTACCTGATAATGTGGAATATTAATGGTTTTAATGGTGTTCTAAACCCTTCAATGTATATTTTTGTTATCACTTCCAAAAGAACATTAAAAATGACTTCTAACCCCAGGAAAATTTCACACCAATGGGAAACCAAGAGAGTTCTGAGAATTTGAGCTTCTAACAAAAGGGAAAAATCAGGGGCACCCAGGTGTTTCAGTCAGTTGGGTGTCCAACTCTTGATCTCAGCTCAGGTCTTGATCTCAAGGTTGTGGGTTTGAGCCCACACTGGGCATGGAGCCTACTTAAAAAAAAATTTTTTTTTAAAGGGAAAAATCGTAGTCCATACAATGTGAAGGAGATATGCTCTGCGGCAGGGAAGATGGCCCCTTCTGTATGGGTGGGTAAGAGCAGGATCACTGAAGTCAGGAAGAAAGATCTGTGCTGTGTACCTGCTTCTCCATGGGCTATCCATGTGACCTCAAAATTATGTCAAACTGCTCTATTCTCTGGTTTCTAAAATGGGGATAATGGTGGTACTTATTCATAAGGTTGTTGGGAGCTTTTAGTGAGATGGTACATGGAAAGCACAATGTCTGGCATAGAGGAAGCCCTCATTAAATTGCTATTGTCCTTGTTCTCTGTTAGAGAAACTCCACTGAGGTGGTGCCTGAAGCTGCCCACACCTCCTCCAGAGGGGAATTCCAAGGCTCCTGTGCTTCACCCGCTCCTTGAGCAATGAAAGGTGAGTCAGAGCTGCAAGTGCTTCACTCTGGCTCCTGGACCAAGCCTGTGTAACTGGTAGTGAGCTGTCCGTCTCCTCTGAGCTGAGATGGAGCTGGACTTGGTTGGCTAAGGGGAAGCAAGAAAGGAGAACAACAGATCCTTTTTTCTTGTGAAACTTTGCAAACTGAAGGCCTTTATCTCGAGGAGCAGCAGAGTAGGGAGCAGGTGTGTGAATGTCTCCATTTGTGAATGAAAACTATGATTTAGAGCTGAGGCTGTTTTAACTTCCTTCCCCACACAAGGCGTGAGCTCTGCTAGTCCCAGAACCCTTTAGGGGAGAGGATAGGTTGGCTTGGCCCCCAGAGATTAGGGTGAAGACGGAGAGTGGGAGAATTCTTGCCCCAGACACCTGTCAGATTCTCTACTAGTGAGGTCATCCTGACTTCTACTAGTAGATGACCTCTACTAGTAGGTCATCTCTACTAGTGAGGTCTTCCCCTTTGTTTGACATGGGGTTTACCAGAGAAGGGCACCCTATCTTTATCCTTTGTTATCCACGCCCTTGCTGCCTTTTCCTATGGTTTGTCAACATAGGATGGTATTTTTAGTTTTCTGTTGCTGCTATCATTGCAACCCTGTGTCCTTGTGCCTTCCTTGTCCACGGCAATCATCTTCTAGATGAGGAGTTCCAGAGGGAGGTGTGCAGGGACGGTCTGTTTGATGTGTGCAGGTGTGGGGCCATTAGTTGCATCTAATGACCCCCTCTTTTGCTGTTGAGTGATTCTGTGGGTGCCTGGGCCTGAGCTTTCCTTGGTTTGTCTCATGCCTCTCTTGACTCCTTTTGTTGGCTGCCTTCTATGTTTCAAGTTGAAGGAGAAGGCTGCTGGAAAGTAGGTGGGTGAGACTAGGGACCTCAAATTAGAGCCTGAGGGACATGGCAGCTCTTTTTTACACAGATCCATATTTATTGGTCTTCTAATGTCCTTTGGATATCCCATGTCTTGATCTATACTAGGAACTTCCTGGAGGCTATTTTCAAGAGTGGAGCTTATTTCTGAGAGAGAACTGAGAAAATTTTCACAAAGCATCATTGAGAGTATTTGTGGAAACATCAGGCTGCCTCAGGCCCAGCATGTAGGATTAGCTAGTGGGCTGCTCAGGCCTGGCCCTTCCTGCAGTATATAGTATCAGGACTCCACTTAGAACCAGCAATGCTAGGACCCTAAGTCCATACTCTTCGGCCCCCCAAAATCTTGCCTACCTTCATTTCCTGAGATTGTTTGCATACACCCTCACCCTTAGGTGATGCACTGACATGTCATTCTCATTTCTGTTTCTGTGCTTAGCCTGTGTTTTCCAGGTTATGTTTCAAAGAGCATAGTGCTTAGAATTGATTTGGAATTGCTGCTCCCCATCTCCTACTGTATAACTTGCCGAGTCTGAGTTTTTTCACTTGTAATGCCTGCCTCATTGCCCTGTGGTGGCAATCAATTCAGTGATTATTTTCTGAGTACTTACTATGTAGCAGGCAATGTGCTCAGTACTGGGGGCTGGGGGCAAGGGCGCAAAGACCACTACCCAGTACGTGATCCCTTTTGAATTTCGTTTAGTGTTGACAGGTAGCCCATAAACAGATAACTTAAAAACAGTGCACAAATGCTAAGACAGAGGTAAGCTCAGGTATGCCTTAGGAGCACCAAAGAAAGGCAAGAGTGCTGTTTGGAGTAAATGGGGGAGGAACTGTTTTGAAGGATGAGGGTTGGTTGGGAGCGGCTGTTTCTGGATGAGAGGCATGCGGAGGTAAGAAACAGCATGGCAGGAGCAGGGCATTACTAGAATGTAGTGTTCAGGACAAGGGGTGATGCAGCTGCTGCTGGGGAGTGAACACAAGCTAAGTCACCAAGGCCTTGTAGGTTGTGTCAAGAATTTAAGACTCTGTCCTACAGGCAGCAGGGTTTTAAAGCAGGAGAGTGACAGGGCCAGATCGGAGTTTGGCTCCATCACTTCAGTGAATATGTGGGGAGTACATGTGAGACTGAAAAATCGGGAATCAGTCCAAGTAGGAGGCTGTTGTAATCGTCCTGGTGAGTGGTGATGAGCTATCAGAGAAGAGTCATGAGGTGTAGGATGTAGAAGGGACAGGATTTAAATATTAAGGCAATACAGAAGGCAGATTTAGAGATAGTTGCTGAGGAGAGAGTGGAGTTAGGATGACTCCAGGTGTCTGGCTTTACGGGATGGCAGGATGATGGTCCCGTTGACTAAGATGGGGGTCACGGGAGGAGCAGTTTTGGGGTAAGGGTGGAGATGATGAGTTAGGTCTCATATGAGATGCCTGTGGAGTATTTCAACAAAGATGTCTAGCACTTTTGTGTTCCTGACATTCAGGAAGAAAACCTACCTATGGTAGAGACTTGCGACTTACCAGAATATCTAATGATAGCAAAACTCCCAACAATGGAAGCTTTTGTCCAGGAGCTCTGTGTGGAGTGTGAAAAGCAGTAGTTTAAGGACTGATTGACAGGGAATCCCAGTGAGTAAGTGGCGGGTGGAAGAGGAACCCAAGGTGGAGACCCACGCTGACAGAGAGTAGTATTGCAGTCACAAGGGAGCAGACAGTTTCAAGAAAGAGTAAGCACTAGGGTCAAGTGCAACAGTGAGAAAAGTATAGAAATTATCCCCTGGATTTGGCAATGAGAAGGTATTGATTTTTTACTGGATGGTGGTAGATAGGGGATCAGAAGATGCAATGGAATGAGTTGGGGAGAGGAGGAGAGGTGATGGGGAGAGCAAGTATAGGTTTCAGTAGAGAAGACAGGAGGGAGATAAGATGGGGCTGGGAGACCCAGGGGAAGGAAGGGTTCTGTTTGTTTTTCATTGTTGCAAAACTGGAACATATTTATAGGCTAAGAGGCAGGAAACACAAGAGAAGGAGGGTTTGGAAGCAAGGGGTGAAAGCTGAGGGGGACAGGTGCCAAGGGTGGGGAACACAGATGGAAGGCATGGCCTGGGGCAGGAGGAAGAACTTTCATCCTGGGAGACTGGAGAGGAGGAAAGAGGAGTGCAGAGGTTGTTAAGAATGTAGTGGGGACAGGAAAGTTAAGGCAGCACTCATTTTATGACCTCAAGTTTCTAATCAAGATAAGAAGAGATGGTGTCTTGGCAGACAGAGGGACTTTGGGGTTGGATGGGAGGGACTTGAAGAGGGCTCTAGAGATCAGAATAGTTCCTGAGGAGAGAGGGAGAGATGGCCTACACAGCACGAGATAAGTATCCTCAATCCTCAGCACTCAGAACCCAGCTGAGTTTGGAGATCATGGTGCTGTGGTAGAATTGTGTGCTTTTCTTCAGCAGCACTTGGCTTGGGCAGAGGAGGACAGAAAGTAGATCGTGGGATTCATTAGGGGTGGATTTTTCTAGAAAAATGAAATTGAAGGTAGATGTTTGTGAGAATATGGTTCAAGTGGTCAACTATGAGGTCTCAGCTAGGCAGGCAGCAAATGAAGGACTCAGGGGACCAGGGTGTCCTGATGCTGAGGAACAGATGGAGTGGGAGTGAGAACAGGCAAGAGCCACATAGGAAATGGATTGCTGTTTGGGGCTGGACTATTAGATTTTGAGATTTCTGATGAGGGGCAGTTCTGACAAGGTTCCTGGATGTGGGGAATCGAAGGGGAATAGAAATAAGCAGGTTTATGAGCTGTGAGACTCTGGTGTTGGACAAGTCATGGACATCCAAGTTACATACCAAGGTGGTAGGTGTAAGGGACAGAAGGAGGCTGTCAGCCTTCAATGATGAGTTTGGAGGCTGATATGACCACGGGGCTGAGTCTCAAATGGCAGAGATTCTACAGGAAGAGGAAGAATAGAGGTTTGGAAATGGCACTGGGGAGTGAAGAGGACAGCACTCCCTTCTTGATCTTGGTGCCCATGGGAAGTGGGAGGTTGAGCCATCTCCATGGAAGGTTATAGGGAAGTGGTCAGGCTGGAGTAGGCGTAGTTTGTGCTGTCTAGAAGGGGTGGGGATGAAATCTGAGCTTTCACTAC
>ML098585.1:0-13016 GCA_003697995.1 Taxidea taxus jeffersonii
CCTGGTGTCAATGAGCATAGCCTCTTTAGTCCTATTGCCTGAACACATATTCTGTTCCTGCATGTCCCTGTGAGATCAGGGTATGCATGGTTGTTGGGCGAGTTAAGTGAGCTGATACCTGTAAAGGATTTAGTATTCACACATGGTGAGTATTGAGTACATGTTAGCTATCACAGTATACTTATTCTAAAAAGTATTTATGGGCCACAACAATATATGAAACACAATGCCAACGTGAAATAGTTAAAAGGGAGAAGCAAGGCCTAGAACTAAAACAGAGCCAAGAATAAGGCTATTAAAAATAGGCCTATCATTAAATCTTCACAGATATATTACCACTGCCAAGCACATTGCCTTTTATGTACTAGTGCTGAATATATTTAGGTGAATGTGTTTGAGTCTAAACTATACTTTATGATTAGATCACTAATGTCATCTTGAGAGCTCCTTCACAGGAGAAAAATGACCGGTTGTCCAATTACATGTCTTTAGAATTAAAAATAAATACATGCTCGGGATAAATAAAATGGTTTTTGGTGTTAAGACGGAAAAATAATTTCTCCTGAGGGTTCTTATAAGCAGGAAACTATGTAATGAACTGAGTAATATTCATAACAGGCTTTTTAATTGGATGAAATGGCCACATCATATAGGGCTATTTCTGTTATTGCTTAAGCACAGATTAAAGCTACCCCTGGCATGCGTTTCTTTTATGTCACTAGATATTTCTTCTCATTCTCTGTTTCTGGATCATTCTGTTCTTCTCAACTTCTAAACCAGTGCTCCTCAACTTTAGCTGCCCACTAACATCACTGAGGGGCTTTTAAAAATATGGCTGCCAAGAGCCCAACACAGAACAATTAAATCAGAATCTTTCAATTGGACCTATCAGTATCAGTATCAGTATTTTTAAAAATGCCCCATAGAGGATTCTAATGTGGTCAGGGTGAGGACAACTGCTCAAAACATTGGAATAAGCCCAGGGCTCCACTTGTCATTCCAGAGCCATTCCTAGGTCATCTTTTCTAGTCCCATAGCCTTAAACACCCTCTGTATTTCCCATGTGTACCATGTAACCACTGTCCCATGTGTACCCATGTGTCCCATGTGTCCCATGTGTACCCATGTGTCCCATGTGTACCCATGTAACCACTGTCCACTTGGATGGCCAGTAGGCACTCCAAACTTACCTATGCAAACCTTCAGTCTTAATTTTACTCCCCATAGTCTGTCCTGTTTTGGGAAGTGGCACTGTCACCTCACCCCATTGCTCAGGCCACCCTTCACCACTCTCTCTCACACCTCTTGTCTTACCCACTAGCAGTCTGTTTAGAATACTCCCATGGTCACCACTGGAGATTCTAGTCGACAGCCATTGTCTTTCCCTCGGAGCACTATGAAATTTATAAGCCAGTTTCTTCTCAGCATCCACCCTTGTCCCCTCTCCCATGTGTTCCACAGGTGAGTCTCAGCCCCCCTCCCCCCGCTTCCCAGATTACATCAGAATAAAATCCCGAGGCCTTCGTGTGCTATGCGAGACTTACAGGAGCTGGCCTGGGCTGCATCTTTCTGCTCACCTTCCTACTCTTCCCACCCTGCGTCACCGCCATCCAGCCGTGGCTGCCCTTCACCTCCCTAGAACACACATCATACGTGCTCTTGTGTCAGGGTCTTTAACTTGGCTTTCCTTTTACCAGAATGCTCTTTTGTGAAGTTATTTCTATGAAATATTTTTCTGATTTCCTTTGGGTTTCTCTCCGAACGTCGCCTCCTCGGGCTGTCCCCCACCACCTTCCCAACATATCACCTGTGCTGTTATTCTGGATTCACTTACTCTGCATTCCTTTCTTCATAACAGTTATTATTACATAGAATTTTATTATATGTGTATTTTATTATGTGTATTATTACATGTGCTCTTTGTTGAATAAATGAATCTGTAACTTAAATAATTTTTGACCAGGGGCATCTGGGTGGCTCAGTGGGTTAATGCCTGTGCCTTCGGCTCAGGTCATGATCCCAGCGTCCTGGGATCGAGCCCCGCATCGGGCTCTCTGCTCCACGCAGAGCCTACATCCTCCTCTCTCTCTGCCTACTTGTGATCTCTGTCTGTCAAATAAATAAAATCTTTAAAAAATAATAATAATTTTTGGCCAAATAAAAGGGCAGATTTTTTAAATATCTAGAGACACTGGTGGTGAGGACTTAGTCCTCCCTAATACTCTTTGTCTCGAGGGTAGTTTGAGATGGTTGTTTAAAAGGAGTGAGGTTGAAATGGTCTTTGGCTAATTAAAAATGGAACCACGTTCCTTAGCTGTCCTCCACCTAGTAGCCCAGGGGGTTTGGAAGGTAACTGAAGGACCCATCGATAGCAAACCAGACCAGCCAGGTCTTGGCCAGACACAAACGCATCTGAAGCCTGGCCCATTTTCACCATGAAAAGAAGGCTTAGCTCTGAGCGCTCCGTAGCTCTCTCTAAAATTATTTAAGCGATTTAATCTAGAAAAAACAACTGAAGTTGAAATAGAAAACTTACAGGGTCACCTGGGCGGCTCAGTGGGTTCAGCGTCTGTCTTTAGCTCGGGTCACCATCCCAGGGTCCTGGAATCCAGGCCCACGTCAGGCTCTCTGGTCAGTGAGGAGTCTGCTTCTCTGCTCCCTCTGTTGCTCCCCCCGCTGGTGCTCTTTCTCTCCCTCTCCAGCTCAAATACATAAATAAAATCTTAAAAGAAAGAGAGAGAGATTTAAAAACGAGAGAGAGAAATAGAGACCTTACAGTAAATGGAATTCAGGAGTCGGGAGAATGCAGTACTGTTTCATACTGTCTCAAGATCTGGAAAATGGCCTCTTTGATCATTTTACAAATGGTAAAAAGTAAAGCTAAAACCTTTAAACTTTTAGAGGCATTAGCCGGCCCCTTATCAGTGTTTTCTGTCATTAGTTGGCCTCTTATCAGTACTACTAGTACAGGCCAGGTGGAATCTGAAGGCAGAATTTATCCCGGAGGAAAAAGAGGTGTCGTCCGAGATCCCTCCGTGGCTTCCCAAAAGAAGCAGGACGATTGTCTGGCCATGCTGTTCTGCCTCCTGACGACGATGTTGTGGTTGCCGGCTCTGATGTCATAACTGTGAACCCGGGCAGTGTTGCTTCTGTCTGCTCGATGCGGATGGAGGCTGTGGCTTGCGGTGATTAGAGCTTGGGCGCTAGAGCCAGACTGAATTAGTTTGAATTCGGGCTCTTAGATGGTTTGTAGGACTTTGGACAAATTACTGGAGGGGTTTTCGTTCGTTTGTTGTGTGCTACAAGATGCGATCACAGCTTACGACAAGGGTAAGGGTATCAGGAATGACTCCGTTTTCTCTTATCCAGAGAAAACGACAAGGCAGATGCCTACGTGTTAGAGTCGAGGCCCTACTCGATTTGCCATTTTGCTTCATCTGCCAATGCAGGTTCAAGCTGGTATTTAAAGATTTGCCTCGTGGAAAAGGATGTTGAGACTTGCTCTGTGCTGCTGTTGAAGACAGATCTAGGATCATGGTAAAAGTTGCAAAAAGTGAGACCTCGGCTCTTGTGAGGAAGAAGTTTCTAACTGGGTAAATAACATGCCCTTCTTGCATTTTTATGGGAAATAATTATCGATGGGGACGGATGGTGAAAACATAGGGGGACTGAAGTGGAAGCAAAATAAATCCTCCTCACATCAAGAATCTTTCTTCCCGAAGACCTTTAACTGTTCCTACTCTATTCTCAGCTAGAGGAGATGGTGGTGCTCGGTGCAGACCCTGTGACTTATACCGCCTTTTTTTTTTTTAATTTAAATTTTTTTTAATTTACTTGATAGACAGAGATCACACGTAGGCAGAGAAGTAGGCAGAGAGAGAGGAGGAAGCAGGCTCCCCGATGAGCGGAGAGCCCGATGCGGGGCTCAATCCCAGGACCCTGAGATCATGACCCGAGCCGAAGGCAGAGGCTTAACCCACTGAGCCACCCAGGTGCCCCCTTATACCGCCTTTTAATGTGGAACTGACCACACTGTGTATTCTCATCCCGATTTCAGAACTGTCTCTCCTGTGAGCATGTGGAATTGTCTGTCTCTGTTGCTTAGCATGGTTCTGGGATTATTTCTCAATTACCGAATAAGTGAAGCCAAGGAATGACCTAGAAACGTCCAACAAAAATAAACTCCTCATTTTGAGTCATTTAAACCAAAAAAAAAAAATGCTACTTGAAAATGAAGCATATTGTGCTGTTTGTTCTAGCGTCTTTTTAAGTAGCAAATATTTTTTTCCTCAAATTGGCACTCTGTTTTAGTTGCCAAAACTCTTTGCCACAATCTGCAGTTTTGCATAAATTACAGTGTAATCATAGCCTAGAAAACTGCTCAGACAGCTCCCAGTAGACAATTCTTGATTGACTGTGGACTTCTATACAGCAAGAAGCCTATCTTGCCCAGCAGCTAATTATTAAGTTCTAACAGAACTCTCAGATTCCAGGAGATAGGTCCTAAGTTTTTTGTTTTTTTTTTTTTTTCTTGCTGTATCTTACAAACATGATGTCAAACGCTGGGTACCATGAAATTGCTTAAGACTCTGCTTATAAAAGTTTTTATCTGGGTCTGCATGATAGTTAGAAAAATTAGGCCCTCGCCCAGGCTGGTATCATATGCACCATAAGAGGATAAAGCCGAGTGTGGGAAAAAGTCATCTGAGGGTCAGAGATACGCATCATTCTGCCGAGTAGGTGCTGGGGCTTGTCAGTACTGGTCACCCCAGGGAAGTGTTGAGGAGTTAGGACCAGGGGCAGCAAGCCAGAGGATTCGCGGAAGAAAAGTAAGAGGGCACCAGACCTGAAAACAGGAATGACGAGAATTCTCGAAGCTTAACTAAGCAGTGTTGAGGCTAGCTAGCTCTCGGCCCCAGGAGCAGGTACCAAGGTTCTCAGCAGCAAGGGCCAAAGGCCGAAAGACTGAGGCATGATTTAAACACATTTGCCTTTAACTCCCTCGGTTTACCTCTCCCTTTTGCTATCACCCTTGGTCTCCTGAGTTGTAGGCTGAAAGCCTCTCCATGGGTTGATATCGTTATAATCAGAAACTCATCAATGGAGCCTAAATATGACTTTGATATGTCCCATGGGTTTCATGAGTCGGACTCACTCAGGAGCACTGAGTTAACTCGTTGTTGAAGGGAGGATGCAGTTGCCTGAGAGAGCTCTCGGTGCTTCCTGAAATTCATCTTAGTATTTTTTTCTTTTGCTCGAGCTTTACAGGTTTTGTGTCTCTACAGCTCGGTGGGCGATGACCATCCCTCCATTCCATGCTGAAATCCTCAGTGCGGAGGAAGTGGGGGGGGGTTGCTTGGTTTTGATTTTTGTGGGGAGGTTCTCATGCAGCAGGACACTCTCGTAGGGGTCACTGACGTCTAAGGGGACCTTTCCGCGTATAGGGGACTGGACTAAGGGAGAGGCGGGAGGATGCTTCATAGGTTTGCCGTGGGGTGGTTTGAAACATATATACACACACACATATACATACATGTATACATACATATATATATGTATATATCGACATTTATTGATGGTGTAGAGCAAGTGAAAGGGAGAGGAGAAGAAGGGAGCCCCACAGACTTCTGCCCGGGGTAGCTAGGCGGAAGGTGGTACCGTGGACCAAAATAAGACTGCTCCCAAGCACTCCCAGGTCCGCGGCCTCTCGTCGTCCTTCCTTTTCAAAGCTGTCCTCGTTACTGTCTTTTACTCGTCCTTACTGACTTTAGGATGAAATTATATTCTTCCAAAAAAAATGCACAACTACCAGTTTTTATTGGAATTTTATCAAATATGTAACGAGTATAGAATTGTTAATCTTTAGGATATGGAGCCTTTTAATCCAAGAACATGTTTTTTAATTTAATTAATTCATTAATTTATTTATTAACATATAATGTATTATTTGCTTCAGGGGTACAGGTCTGTGACTAGTTCTTCAGTCTTGTGTCTTTTGGTGTTGTTCTGGAGATTTTTCTTTTATCAGATGGGTTTTGCACATTTATGTTGTTTCTTTATTTAAGATACGTATTTTATCTTTTGTATTGTTATTATAATGGAGTCTTCTTTTTCATTTTTTCTTCTAACGAGTTGTTATATATGGACTCTGGGATCATGACTTGAGCTGAAGGCAGACACTTAACCGCCTGAGCTGCCCAGGTACCCCAGCTCAAGAATTATTCAAAACAGGGCTTTAAAAAAATTCCAGTGGAAGAACCTTGTAATTTCTGTGTTTTTTTCAATAATTATAACTTTTTTGATTTGGGATCAAAGAAAATATCTGAGGTTTATGTAGCTATTTTTTTCATATTAATTAAAATTTTCTTTGTACCTGTAATCATACCACTTAAAAATATTCTTTGGTCACATGAAAAAAATATATATTCTACTTTCAAAATGTGATATATTACAATCAGGCACACAACATTAATTATATTATGTACGTTTTCTATATCTTTGATCTGTTGTGCATTGAGAAAGATGAATTAAATTCAACAAATACAATGTGTTTCTTTTTCAGTTTGTATCCCCTGTAATTTCTGTGCATGAACTATATTTCTCTTTTATATATTACATATTTCTCATTGTTGTGTGCTCATTTGAATCATGTCTTTGCATTATAGTGTGTACTTCTTTGTCCTATTTAATGCTAAATTTCTTTTTATTTGACAATAAGAACATATTATCTTTTTTGCCATTTCCCTGCTACACTTTGCCCATTTTTTACTTTTAACATTTCCAAACAGCTTTGTTTTAGATACACCTTATATAAAGTAAAGAATTAGATTTTGTTTTTGCTTTGTGAGCCAATATGGAAATATTATTCTTTTAAATAGGTAACTTAGGAAAATTTATTATGATGATAAATATATAAGATCTGAACTGTCAGTACTTTCTGTTCTATTTGTTTTTGTGGCTTTTATTCATTTTTTACATTTTTTTCTTTCTTGTGTATGGTTCTTCTGATACTTAGGAAGGTTTATTTTTACTCTAATAGTTTTAACTTTACACAGTACTCTTAGTTCTCTTTTCTTCATATGGTATCTATTGATACTCTGATTTTAAAAAATGATAGAAATACTTTCTTTTTCTTCCCTGATTCCATTTCTTTTGTCTCCTACTTGATATTTGCCAATGAAAATGATCTCTTTTTTTTTTTAAGATTTTATTTATTTATTTGATAGACAGAGATCACAAGTAGGCAGAGAGGCAGAGAGAGAGGACGAAGCAGGCTGTCCGCAGAGCAGAGAGCCCGATGCGGGGCTCGATCTCACGACCCTGGGATCATGACCCAAGCCGAAGGCAGCGGCTTTAACCTGCTGAGCCACCCAGGCGCCCCTGAAAATGATCTCTTAATGTTTTACCTTATACTTCTAAATATTCTTATACTTCTGTTATTTGATTGATCAACTTTAAATGTTTTCTGTTGATTCTAGTTGTTAGACAGTAGGTGATCAGCAAACTTTCTCATCTTTGTCCTTCCCATTCTAATTTTTTTTATTATGTTATCTTAGTCACCATACAGTACATCATTAGTTTTTTCTGTAGTTTTCCATGATTTATTGTTTACATATAACACCCAGGGATCCATGGAATCCTTGGGTTTGCCATTTTTTAAATGCATTCTTTTATTTACTTTAAAAACAGAGTAAAATTCACTCTTTTGGGTGTACAGTTCCATGAATTTAGACAAACGCATGTAGTCACATCACTACCACTAGAATCAGAACAGCTCCATCACACCCCGGATTCTCCTGGGCTGGTTTTTAGATGGCATCCTTTTACTAATTCTGTGTCAAATCTTTTTTTGTTGTTGTTGCTTACCATTGAATGAGTTGGGTTTCTTGGATCTGCTGTTCGCAGGGTACTTCTGCTGGGGGTTGGGGAGGAGGTGCCGGGCAGTCCTCAGATCCCTCCTTCACCACTTACACACACTCAGGCTGCTTCCTGTTGAAATGGCTCCTCCACGGGAGCTCTCCGTTACCAGCCGCTATGAACTTGACTGGGTCCAAGAGGGCTTTGCTACAGATAAGAGATATATTTTGCATGTTGACCTGAGTCCTCCACCTCACACAGCATATTTCTGCACTCATTTTCAGAGACCAGCCGCTGTTGGCCATCTTACTCTCTGCATGTCTTTGCTGCCTTTCTTCCTGTGTGGTATGTGCTAGCTGTGCCAGGCCTGGGTAACTCTCAGATAGTTTTTGGAGTCTGTGGAAAATATGTCTTCTAGTTTTGCTGAAAATGGAGATCATGGAGTTTTTTTCTTGTCATTAAATGTGTAGCATTTGTGTGTTATCTAGGAGAAGAGAAAAGGCCCTGTCTCACACAGCTGGGTCTTCACCAGAAGTTCCTCTTTGACTTCCCTCTCCCAGCGTGTCTTTCACTCCTCTTCCTTGGCTCACACTGGAAGCACTGCAAACCCCTCAGGCTGCTGAGCTCTCCTATTCACACACCAGTTCCTTAAAGCCTGTACAAATAGTTCCTGTTCTATTTTATACCTCTTTGTCATTTCCTAAACATAAAAATTTAAAATTAGTCCATTTTTCCCCGGTTATTCTGTTGCCTTGGAATGCCCTTTATTCCTTTCCTTAACTAGTATACCCTTGTTCATATTTTGAGACCTAAAAAAAGTATACTGTCTCCTTTAGGAACCCTTCCTAGACACCCTCAGAAGAAGACACAGAATTAATCTCTCAGCTGTGCTCCCACGATACATTGCCCCATTTTGGGTGCCCTTATCTTGCTGTTTTCAGTATTTATATACCTTGTTATCAGACTAATGAGTATCCCCTGCATTTTTGTATTAACCCATCAATACAGAACTTTCTGATGCTGCGTTTCTAGAACCTTACTTTTAGCTCTCTTATGATGGTCAGCACATACTCTCATTTGGTCTTAGTTGATTTTCTGCTGGTTAATTGAAGAGTATGATATTCTGGGTCATCTAGGTTTTCTTTTCTAGGTTTGTTCTTAATTTCAAAGCAGTGTTCCTGCTCTTAGACTGTAACTGAATCTCCTCTAGAATTGGAGCATTCATAAATTTTGATAAAGCTCAGTAACCATTAATGGACATTCTTCTCCATTCCAGGTGATGCAACAGTGACCATAGCTCACAGATACACTCCCAAAGAACAACTGAAGATCCATACTCAGCTGGCAGATATTATCATAGTAGCTGCTGGTAAGTCTTTGGTGGCTGTTCATTTGGCGAAATGTCATCAGCAGAGTAATTTCTGCCCTAATTGCTGACATGTCTGCAAAAAACAGTTTCTTGGGAGAGTTAGGCATACATATGACTAACTTCCCTCGACCGGATCCTGTCTCTTGGCAATTATTATACTGGCTCCTTGTGCCTACGTTAACATTTGTCACTTCATTATGACAATAGCCTTTGGAATGACAGATTAAGCACAAGAACGAACATGCACGTTGCCAGTTCCTTCAGAGACATGTTTGATTCTGAACATGAATGAGTTATGGGGAGACGGGTAGGAAATATGAAAAGATAGCCAGGGCTAGCTCAGGTAGGACCTTGGGAAGGACTTTGATATAACCCAAGGATGGCTGAGAGCAGGAGATTGATGTGGCCTGGCTTATGGATTTAAGAGTGCTTAAACTATGTCAAAGAGTGTGGACTTGAGAAGGAGGAACAGAGAAGAGGTATTGGGTTTTCATTTACGGGATCAAGGATTTTTCATAATTTGTTTTATATTCGAACATACAAAATAATTCTACCCTAGTAGTACTTCTACCTCTACTCTTGCCACATAATATTTCTACACTGAAGACGATTGTGACTCTTCTTGCTTTATCCAAGGCTTGAATGAGAGCCTTTTTCATTCTGTTTATCAATTAGATATTATTGGTAATTTCTAGACTTTACATTTGAATTTTTGGGTGGTTACAAACTGTAAAGGGAGAGTAGAAGTTCCAAAAGAAATTGAGTTTGATGAAGAGAATGATAGTTTAAATTAGTTTCAACCAAATTTAGTTAATTTTCTTATTCTGATATAGGCCCTTCTCTGGAACTCAGGATATATGTGTGATGACTCCAGGTAGAGTAATTGGCATCATGATAGAGTAAAAATACAAATACTCCCTTTTTTGGAAGTCCCCAGTAAGCTGGTACATCTAACCACATTTCCCGTTTTCCTGAGTAACTATATTCAGGTGATATTGAATGCAAATTTTTGAAGGGGGTTGACAGAAGGAAGACAGATGTTTAGAGAAGCAATAAGCTTTTTCAGACCCCAGATAACGTTAAGTGAAATACTGTCGCAGCAACCGATATATTCATAGGAGACGAATATTAAGCTGACTTCTTTTTAGAAACACTTGGATTCACATGCCAGAGTAAGAATCTGGTGAGTAGAGGGGCGTTTGGTCATCGTTGTTCATCTCAGACTTTAGACAGAATGAAATTTACATTATCTTAAAAAGGCGCTGCCTGACTCTAATGTTAACAACTTGTAAGGAATATTTCACAGCTGATCTTAGTTTCTCTTTCTCTGTTATAATACTGAATGGATATTTTCTTCTAGTGAGATAAAAAATCCCTCAATGTGCCTTCAGCTTGTGTTTTTCTTGTCATGGGAAATGGAAGATAGGCGATCCTCTCTCAGGCGCTGCTGACATTCTCTTGGGATTAAAGCAAGCTTTATGGCCCAGTCATTGCCACCCGTGTCATCACCCTTCAGTGTCTCCTGTACCCTCACCATATGCTCCCTTTTAAAGGCCTAAATCAGCACGGAGTACGAGGTGTTAAAAAATAAAATGGGAAAAGAAAAAGGAAAACGAAGGTAGGGAAGGGAAGGGAAGGACCAAGCCTATATCAAATTAATAAAATAGGAGCCAGGAGGTACTCGAGCCAGCAGGTGCAGCGGCAGTACTGGGGTTCTGTCTAGTGGCCATCCCAGTCCGGGCATCCTGTCACCACCAGAGGGCGCCAGGCAGGTGGCTGTTGTCGCAGACTGCCATACTGGAGCCACAGTCCACACAGCTCACCACACTCCCTCCCCGCGGTGACTGGAGGACATTTTGAATGACAGTAGTGTGAACAGGCCTTGTATCCCAGCCCTAATGCCAGTCACTAGACACAAAGGTCTGCTGAATGCTGGGAGACAGCCCCGTGGATGACCCTGCCGTCGTCCTGAAGAAATAAATATTTGGATAATGGGAAATTGGGGGGAAGAAAATTGAGAGCTTGTAAGAAATAACTAAAGATTGCTCATTTCCCTGCCCTTACTAATCACCTGGAGAATTTAAGGTCGAATTTAAGGTTAAATATGTCGATATTGGTAAATTACAGTGAAATTATAAAGAAGGCGCAAGTTAACATAAAAAAGAAATTCCGTATCACCAGACAGTAGGATTGAAAACTTACTCAAATGAAACGCATCATGCATTCTGTGTGGGAAATAAACACATACGATTAGCAGTGGGTATTAAAGAAGGAGATAGTGATCTAATGGCAGAGGTAGCTGGAAAAGGGAGGGCTGGATCGTTGGCATAACTGGAATGTCAGCATATATGGAAGCAGTCCCATCGAGGAGTCAGGAAGAGCAGAAGGAGGAGTGGTGCGCGATGTATCAGAAAGATCGATAATGTCTGAGGGATGACATGAAGAATGCAGTGACGAAATCTCCGAATGGCCTTGCAGAAGAAAAAAGTAAAAAAGGAAATCATTGTGTAAAGACCCTGAGGCATGAATAAAATTAGCATATGTTCATATTCAGCTCTCTCCTCCAGTTTCTCAAATTTCCATGGTCCTGTCCTTATAGGTTTAACTATGTATCGCTTCCTTTTTAAAACATCTCTGCACATTTAGGATTTAGATTACTTTAGAAGCTCAAATTTGAAAATCAGATTCTGTCAAACTCGGCATTTAGAAATAAAAAACTTCAAGTCTCTTCTCAAAACTACTCTTTGACTTCACAGAGAGAATGAATCTGGGGGGACTTTCCTGGACCATGGTTATGGCCCTTAACATCTGTTTATGGTTGCCCATCACCATCACTAGACTATAGTAGGACGGGACTGGTTTCTGTTTTTGTTTTTTTAATGTGCTATATAAGTGCTTCAAACAATATCTGACACACAGTGAGTACTCGGCTAACGTGCGTTGTATTCATTTTGAAATTACAACTGGAGCAAGGACTTCACATTGATACAAATTTAGACGATGAATTTTTAAGCATATGATTTTATAAAGAACCATTCTAGCTACTGATTGACTCACATAGCGGCAGCATTATTTTTTCTGACTACTAAACATTCCTCGTTTGTCATTGTAAAGTAAGTTGAAAAAGTCATAAAGGTGAAAGATTTGTTCATACAAGAGGAGTTTGTGTCGTAAAGTGGATCACTGAACTGATGTGATTCGAAATTATAATTATAAGCTTAAGGAATTATGAGCAGGTGATGAAAGAGAGCAGTGTAGACATCCAAAACACAGTAAGAACGTTAAACAGTTAAATTGAAAGAAATGGTTTAAGGGAAGGCTGTGTTGGCTTTGTGTGAGGCTAGTGATAAAGAAGGGAAAGCTAGGGGCGCCTGGGTGCCTCGGTTGGTTGGGTGTCTGCCTTTGGCTTGGGTCATGATCTCAAGGTCCTGGGATCGAGTCCCACTTCAGGCTCCTTCCTCACCAGGGAGCCTGTTTCTCCCTTTCCCCTTCCCCCTGCCTGTGCTTTCTCTTTCTCTCTCTCTCTCTCTCTCTCTCTCTGACAAATAAATAAATAAAATATTTTTTTTAAAAGGAGAAGGGAAAGCTAGCCAGAATAGGGTACCAATGCTCAGAGTGTATTAGGAGACCCTTTGATTCACTTCTACCTCATGTTTCCAGGACACTGGGGGATATCCCAAGTCTGTAACAGTTCTAGGAATCCTCATTATTCAAGCAGGATAGACAGGTTTTTTCCAGACACGGTCTGAAAGACCCTCCACCAATATGAGTAAACTGTGGAACGAGCTCC
>RCUC01114970.1:0-15166 GCA_003697995.1 Taxidea taxus jeffersonii
TGGTAGATTTTGATTAATGAAGTGACATTTTTCTTAGCTGGGTTTTACTAGCAGGGTACAATTTGGAGAAGACTCAGATCTATTCTGAGCTCCATAAAAGCCGCCATAATGACATTCACATGTTGATTAAAACAAGTTGAATAAAAACTTACTCCAACTACTTAATGTTATTATTGACTATAACCTGACTCACCAAATGAGCAGACTGTAAACCTCTATCTAGGGAGCTTTACTCCCACTTTTCTAAAACGGGTAGATCAGAATGCTTATTTTAAGCTCTCATGGGTCACAAGATCAATGAAAATGCTAGCCACTAAAGGTTTATGATCAGAGATGATCCTTCATTCTCAACAATTCATTCATAGGAGAAGCAGTCCCAAGCTCAAAATCCTTATGGGAGTCATGCGAAAGTCCCATGCAATGGTAAAGAAACCAGTTATCTTTCACAATCTACTAAGGCATCACATGTAATGTGTTATCTCTCACTCACTAGACCATCCACCAAAATGAGGCTCAATTGGCTCTAACAGATATTTCATTTGGGGACAATGTTGGTAGAGTTTTGAGATGTGGAACAGGAACAGGAGTTAGGAAGCTAGAGTTTATAATTCATTTTGCCCTCTTCTAGCTCTATGACCTTGTACAGTTACTTTGTTGTATTCTTCATATAACACCGAAGTTTTTACATTTCTCCTAGGGTTTGCCATGGCTTTGTATATTGCACTTGATGATGACTCTCAGCCATGTAAGGTTGAGATAATGCAATGATAAAAATGGTCATAAAAGGGGATAGCATGGATTTAATCAGGTAACAAGGAGTTAAATGAGCTTAAAATAAGCACACATTAAATGATTCTAACACACTCTTATTATGCACTCTGTTTCACTTTCATGCTTCAGTAATTTTAGATGGGATGTTGGTTATTACATCTGAAGATATGGCATGTATCCAACCCCATAAACAAAAGTATTCCTCCGATGCTAGCCATTTTATCATGTTAGCATGATGCCCACAGGTAGTGTGGCAGAGAAGGTCAATATTGAGCCCATTATACACTAAATCTGGCTCCCATATTATAGTCCAGTTATTCAAAATCTGTAAGAAATGCATTATTAGAATTTTAAGCCAGATAATAACCATTATGAATTCTGTTTAGCATCTTTTATTTTATAACCTAAAAAATGTACTTAAAGAATAATGTATTTTCTGGAAGAAAGAAATGCCTTTTTAGAGTTCATGCTATTTAGAAGGTATTTATTCAATTGAAAGCTTGGGTTTAGCAACTCTCTGAGCAAAATATCCCAGTCCAAGAAATAGATAAAACATCATATCTAGAAATTAAAGCAGGTTGACGAAGTCTTAGTTATATGTCCAGCATTTTCTTTTTCCTCTCTTTTTTTCCCTTTCTTTCTCTCCTTCTTTCTTTCTTTCTTTCCTTCCTTCCTTTCTTCCTTCTGTAAAACTATTCTAATTCTACAAATGTTATTTTACATCAAGAGAAGTAGGGTGGAAAAAAAAACAACAACCCTGAATCCTGTTTAGGTTATTTATTAATCACTAACAGCATGGAAAATATTTAATGCGTATGTTACTGTCAAAGTAGAACCTGTAAGCCCTATAGGTAACCTACAATAATTTCAACAGGAAAAACAGAAGTCTTTGGTTATCACATCAACTTAGTTTATAAATAAATAGAACATTAATGTTATATCATGTGTTTTTGTAAGCATCCTTAAAGATTTTATTTAGGCTGCATCACTATTGGAAATTCCTTCCTTGTGGCTGTTTTGTTCTCTGATTATATGGATAGATGCTTTGACTAGATGCATTTTTCTGTATTTTAAATTTTGATAATTACACACAAAAATGATGCAATGACAGTATAAAGAAGCACTGTGTGCTCAGATTCCGAGACTGCCCAAACTTTAAGATTTTCATACAATTTCTGCTCTCTCAGTCTCTGTGTAAACACACATATACACTTTTATGAACTCATTGATGATAAGCTCCAGACATAACATTTATTTAAATAATTCTGTACATATTTCTTAAAAATAAAGACATTCTCTTACATAGCCACAATGATACTTCAAAATATGAAAATAAACATTTATTTAGTACTGCTATCTAACCTAAAGGCCTTATTCATATTTCTCTAAATGTACCACTAAGGCCCTTGAGAGCAAAAACAAATCTCAGACCATATATTCCATATATCTGACAGATCTCTTTAGTCTCATAATCTGGAACAATTTCTAAATCTTTTTTGTCTATTGATTCAAAGTCTTTGAGTATTATGGATACTTGCTTTGTAGGATTTGGGCTTGTCTGATGTTTCCTCATGATTAGATTCTTTGGTGAATCTTTTTGTCTCCTCAGTGTAACCTCTCAAAGCTGCATAATGTTGATTTGTCCCATTAGTAATCAAGATAACTTTGATCTCTCGACTAAGGTGGTAACCATCATATTTCTTCACTATAAAGTTTCTATTTTTCCCTTTCCAGGCAATGGAGATATGTCAATATATGTAAATATCTCCAATAGGCCCATTCTCTCTTGGAATGTACATTTAATAGAAGAAGGTAGACCACAATGAAAAAGGGGAAAAGGGGGAGAGGGAGAGAGAAAAGAGAAATGTAGTGAAGGAGGAAAAAGAAGAATGAACAAACCAACAATAAATAGATAAATTTTAGTAGTGTTATCAGAAAAACACAATGAGACTTTTGGGTTTACAATAAGGACAGTTAGGTAGAGGAGGTTAATGTTTACTCTGAGAACAAAATAGTGAGTCTCCAGTCAAGTGAATATATATTAAAAGGAAGAGTATTTTTCATTGAGAACAGGAAGCTCAAAAGGCAGAAATGAGGGGCAAGAGTTAAAATCAGGTTGATTAGTCAGGTCTCCAATAATGTTAAGACTCCTGAGGCCACACTGTAGAGTTTGGAATTTATTTTGAAAGCAAGCCAAGAAGTGAAATAATGTAGTTTCTCCTTGGATAGCAAATTGTTGAGTGTAGCAAGAGTAGAGGAAGAGATGACAGCATGGGTTCATCTATTTGTAACACCAGGATTCAAATCTCAACTTTTCATCCACTGAGAACATCAATGCAATGGTTGTAGTAAAAAAAAAGCAGGGCACCTGGGTGGCTCAGTGGGTTAAGCCTCTGCCTTCAGCTCAGGTCATGATCTCAGGGTCTTGGGATCAAGCCCCACATCGGGCTCTCTGCTCTGTGGGGAGCCTGCTTTCTCCTCTCTCTCTACCTGCCTCTCTGCCTACTTGTGATCTCTGCCTGTCAAATAAATAAATAAATCCTTTTAAAAAAAAAAAAAGCAGTTATGGTACCCCTAATTTTTAAGTATTTTTTGTATGTAGAACATTCAATTATGAGAGACAGGTAACCAAATGTATGTAGTATATTATGGTATTATTAAAAATACCTAGGAATTTTTTTAACCCAACATATCTAAGTCATCAAAAATATTTCCAGCATTTAGCTCTCCACTTTAAGTACCTTTTGCAGAGAAAATTTAAATAATTATTTTCTAAAAGAATATTTGTTTTTCATTTGTTTTAATTAGCTCTACTGACTAAATTTACAATAAAAGCCTTTTCCAAAATCTTAATACTACACTCAATGATACCATATTTGCATTACATGGAAACCAAAAATGATAGGTCCTAAATATTATTTTAACCATGTTTTCAGAGAAGCTGATTGTAGTCTTCTAGAACCTCACAGCTTGCATGGCACAGTGCAATTTTAAAATCAATTTGGTTTACACTTTGTTCTTGGGAAAACCAGCTCTTTGCTTTCTGCCTTCTGATGATATACATAGTTCAGGTATAATGGGTGGAACATAAGAAATAATGAAGAATAATGGAAGTATATCCCCTAAAACTAGTATCACAACTCTCTCAAGAAAAATAGAAAAACAAAACAAGAGAAACTTTTTTGAAAATTGGCTTTTGGATAAGAGCTTAAAAATAGAAATCAAAGTAAAATCTACCTTTGCCTTTATGATAAATTCTTTATAACTAAGTTTTATAGTGTTTTGTTATTTTTCATCATTACATATGTCTTCTATCAATCAAATAATAATTTAGCCAAGTTTCTTACTCAGCAAAAAAACTACTTAAAATGGAAAAAGATACCATTATTACCACTATTATTATTTTTTGACATCCTATCAAAGTGAAAAGCATGTTTTGTGTGTGTGTGTGTGTGTGCGTTTTAATAAAAAACAAATTCCCAATAGCAACCCTCTATGCCAACTTTATTTATTTCTAATAAATATTTTAATTCATTTATTTGAGAGAAAAACCTGAGGCATAAGCAGGGGAAGGGGCAGAGGGACAGGGAGAAGATGACTCCCTGCTAAGCAGGGATTCCCAGGACCCAGAGATCATAACCTAAACTGAAGTCAGATACTTAACCAACTGAACTACCCAGGCACTCAATATGCCAACTTTATTTTTAAATGTTTTTCTTTGTACTTTTAATAAAGATTTGCCTTGAGAAGGATGGAAATAACTTGTCAGGTTAACATTTTGAAAGTGATTTACAAAGTTTTTTCAAGACATCACTGCCACAGACTAGTAGACCACAGTCCTTGGATTACCAAAAGCATTTTTAAGAGAAATATAACAAAAATGGACTGTGTCATAACTGAAATAAAGATTAAATAAAGATGCAGATGGAGAGAAAGAAAAAGAGGGCTACTCGCTCATTTGCTACTTAAATGACTCCTACAAATGTTATCTTTCTCCTTTACCAACCACCAGTAAAGAGGTAATCTTTAAGGTCAATGCTCAGTTGTGGTTATTTCTTATCTCAAACAATTGTGGTAATTATATCATATACTCAATATAATTTTTACATTATCAGTTTATCTTTTTTTTTAATTTTTTTTTTTAAGATTTTATTTATTTATTAGTTATAGAGAGAGAGAGAGAGAGAGCGAGCACAGGCAAACAGAGAGGCAGGCAGAGGCAGAGGGAGAAGCAGGCTCCCCGCCGAGCAAGGAGCCTGATGTGGGACTCGATCCCAGGATGCTGGGATCATGACCTGAGCCGAAGGCAGCTGCTTAACCAACTGAGCCACCCAGGCGTCCCTATCTTTTACTATCTTATTTATGGGTTTTAGTTATAACCCACGCCAAATAATTTTTGAAAGGGATACATATTATTAAATAAATTATTTGTTGAGATAAATTTCCTTTCTGTTTCTAAAAAGGAAAATATGCCCTTAGCCATCAGCGTTTTTAGCTTAAAGCAACAAACAAAAACAGCTTTGCAATTTCTATACATCTTCTTAGAAATTTTCTAACTTCAAGCATGTGAAATGTTTACTGCTATCCCTTTATATAATTTTTTCCAAAACTTATTGCTAAAAATGCAAACATATTTTCCAAAACAAAATGTACATACAACATAAACATACCTTGCAAACAATTATTTAAACTAATTTTTAAAAAGCCAAACTATAAGAGTGTGATGAGATATTGGCAGTTAGATGAACTGGCCCCAGATAGTAAAAGCATTCTTTATTGTCTGAGGTGGTTATAGTACAACAGGCCCACAGAGAGAGACTATGTATTCTAGATGTATTCTACATCTCAATATTACAACCTTACCACCTGGCCAGTCTGATGCCACCACAAAAGGCTGAGCAGATAGCAATGCAATTTTCAAGGAGAAAAAGGAAAATAGTCCAGTCAGAATAAAAGCAGAGATTTAGTTAAGTAAGCATTTGTTTTTCCCTTCCAAGGACCATGCTAGCCAGTGACATATGAAGATTAGTAGTACACAGCACTTTCTTGAGGAACTCCTCATCTAAATACTGAACAACTATATGAACAAATCTATAGTGACAGGACAATTTATAAATAGTATGTTCAAGGTACAGTAATATGCTATTAAGGTTAAATGGAGGTGGGGTGATCACCTCTGTTTTGGACAGAGAAGACAATGTCTCAGAAGGAGTAGCTAAGTACACATACATTTATTCAGTTATTCAGACGGTTTGAACTGTATCCTCCCAAAACGAGATATTGAAGTCCAAAACCCTGGGACCTGTAATTGTGATCTATTTGGAAATAGGGTCTTTGCAGATGTAATCAAGTTAAAATGAGGCTATTAGAGTGAGCCATAATCCAATATGAGCAGTGTCTTTATAAGAAGAGGAAAATCACAGACACAGATGGAATATGGCTAAGAAAAGACGGAGACAGAGGCTGACGTTCTGCTTCCAAAAGCCACAGTGTGTCTGAAGTTAACCGAAGCTGGAAGAGGTAAGGAAGGATCCTTGCAGAGGCTACAAAGGAACATGGCCCTGTCAACACTTTGATGTGGATTTCTAGCCTCCAGAACTGTCAGAATAGATCTCTATTGTTTAAGCCACCCAGCATTTGGTACTTCATTCTAGCAGCCCTAGAACACTAATAAACACTAATAAAGTATCTATCATGGGCAACAGACCATGAAAATCGTTCAGGAAATACTGCTGAAAAGGACAAAGACTCCACCCTAAAGATGCTAATAGATTGTTCTAGGCAGTAAGACTGATATAAACAAAACACAAAATTATGAATTGGTATTGTTTGTTGTGAGAATTGTACATGATTTGATATTACTATAAAAAATAGTGGGAAAATGAGGCTAGGTAGGAGTAAGACAGGCACCAAATCATAAAAATTCTGTCATGGTAAAGAGTGTGAGGTTAATCCTGTTGACAATGGCATTGTTTATGGCTTAAGGAAAATGATAGTATCCTTATACTTTCCATAGGTCACTCTGACAGCAGCAAGATAATCAATTTGCTCTAGGCAATAGCAGAAGGAAAGAGACCAGTTTAGAAGCTATAGTAATAAGCCAAACGAGATGAAACTGGCATCTGCATGGAGGTGGAGAGAGCAACAATGAGTCTCAAGGCAAATGATCTCAAACTTAGAGCAATGTAGAAGGGGTTATGTGGAACGAATATTTTTAAAAAGAGTATGATTTAAGGCAATGTGCTACTAAAAAAAGAAAAATCAAGCAAGCAAGACAAACCCTCAAAAACAGGTGAAAAGTAAAATTTAGTCCTTCCATTTAGAAACCAAGCATATTACATAGAATGGCTTGCATGCACACATACAAAAATAAGTTGAGTGGTTCCTGATGTGGGAGCCAGAGAGAGATCTGTATGTGAGAGCTGCTTGAAAAGGCTAGATGAACAGCAAGGTAGATTTCAGTTTTATTTGACTCTCAAAGCATCAAGAGACTTCTACAAAGGGACTGCATTTGATTCAGTCTTGATTCAGCTGGGCATCTGCAGTTTACTCTGACTTTAGATCTGTTTTTGAATAATCCCTGATTTCCCAACTTGCTGTATTAAAAAAAAAAAACCCGGGGCACCTGGGTGGCTCAGTCGGTTAAGCAGCTGCCTTCTGCTCAGGTCGTGATCCCAGGGTTCTGGGATCGAGCCCCGCATCAGGCTCCCTGCTCAGCGAGGAGTGTGCTTCTCCCTCTGCTGCTCTGCCTACTTGTATTTTCTCTCTGTCAAATAAATAAATAAAATATTAAAAAATAAAAAAAAAATAAAATTTTAAAAAACCATTAAAATAAACATAACAAATATGTCTGTGCTTGGCATTCTCTGACATTAAACCTAAACAATAAGAAAATCCCACTTGGTTTCCCTCCCTCCCTATCCACCCGATTTAATCTAATGAAAAAATTTATGTAATCCGAATAATTATGTGATTTGAAAGAGATAAGAAGAGAACCTGAATGGAAACATGCCACTATAGGACTAGAGAATCTTAATTCAGGGATCTTAGTCCTCACCCTCCAGATACGACCAATCTTTGTATTACCAAACTTATGCAAGTCACTCAGTACACTGGGGCCTATGCTCAGGATTGTTTTATTCAATATTCTATTAACAACAATGCTAAGAATGATGATTTTGGCTAATGTTTACTGAGCCCTTATCTGGGACAAACTCTGGGCTATAAATTCAATGCATTATCTTACTGGATCTGCCCTCAAGCCTTGATCTTACTCTTATTCTCAAACCAGACTTTAGGAACCATCAATAATTTTCCCAATTGCTGAGTTAAGGATATGAATATAATTTTAATTATTAAGCTACCCAGCTAATCATAGGTACCAATTGGCTATAATGCATGCATACATATAGAAAGAAAGTATAGTGTTGTAATGAAATTCATGGACTTGGGACAAGATATTGTAGAATCAAAATACAGATGTGGCTCCATCCCTGTTGTGTTAGTTGGGACAGTGTACCTACTCCCTCTAAGACTCAGTTCCCTCAAACATGAAATAGGAAAAATAAATCGTATTTATGGAAAGAGTTGTGGGAGGTCTACAAGTTAATAAATGAAACTGTGTGTAGAAAGCATGTAGACAACACTATTTAGCTAGTGTCATTAACATGTTCATCATCATCATCATAATACTTAAGTGGTTACTCATTATTGCAGACATTTATACAGAAGTTGGACAAGTACACAGCATGAATATTATAAAGAGGATTCAAATGCCGGATGATTTGATAAGATTATCATTATCTTGTGAGTTCAAGTCTGTGATCATATAAGTCTGGGAAATACTATGTAATATATCCCATTCTTGGACCTTCAAAATTAATGTCAGGCCTTGATTCAGGGCCAAAGGTCTATTAAGAGTTTCAACAGTCAGTGAAGTGGTTTGTCTAGTTTTCAACCCAGAATTTTTTAGCTCTGTCAGATGATGCTGTCCTTCTTGCACTGTAGACTTCAGTATAACTCAACACTAGTGTTACTTTAACACATTTTAGAAAATGCCTACTCTGGAAGCAAAGAGAAGCATTCCTTACTGTTGGTTGTAATCCACCAGTAATTCAAATTCAAATAACAATCACTTAAATGCACAGAACAGAGGTTCCATATAAGACTTTCAGATACTAGGAAGTATTTCTTCCTAGGTCTTTCTTTTTCACTGATTACAGTTAGGACTGAAAAGTGACTGGAGTAAGAAATCTAAACTCAGATCAACAAATCAACTTAACACAAAAAGTATACGAAAAGAAAATTAAGCCATTGACAATGAGGATATATTGGTTTTTTTTTGTTTTTTTTTAGAGAGAGCTATGGAGTGGCCCAGGTTTAACATACCTTTAGTCTAAATAACAGGGTCACATACATATGACCTCCACAGGCAAACCAAAACTATTTTTTGTGTGTAAGAGAAACTGGCTTTGTGCCCTGGTTCGCATCATCTTTGCCATAAGATGTACAAAGAACAATGAACATTCTTGCCCATTTGAAATTATATATATTTTTAAATTTTACACAACTCTAAGGAGACTATTTGATCTCAGAATAACCTCCTTTGCTAGGAATATTTCAAAGTACTGGTAAAAAAAATTCCATATCATATGTTTTCTGAATATTTCTAATGAGCTAAGTATCTTTTTTGAAATACACAATATTTTATAAGGAATACATAATGTTTTGTTACATCATCAAAATGGTACTATAGTTAAGCCTCTGTTAAAGAATGGAGATGATCTTCAAATAATTTAAAAATATTTATCTTAACAGGAATAAAATAAATCGCAAAGTCTTCAAATGTCCATCCTAATCTACGGACTAAAAAAGAAGTGACTATTATATATTATGTGCCACACACTTTTCTAAGCATTTTTACACATTTTGACATGTAATTCTCACAATAACCACATAGTTCAGATTTATTAATCCCATATTACAAAAAGTATAGTTCGAAGAGTTTAAATTATATTCCCAAGACCTCTCAACTAGTAAGATCTAAGAGACCTAAATGAGGAAGGTCACTTCTTTTCCTGCTTCCCATGTCTAGCCAAGAAACACAGTATGGAAGGAAAAATATTGGGTCTTCTCTCTAGAAAAGAAAACAAAGGCAAGGTTAAAAAAATTCTAAAATAACTGGTATACTCAGGACTTCAGAATACAACAGCAATGAATTCAAAGGAGAGGAAAGACATATGATACTTATTGGAACTGGCCAATTATAAATCAGAAATCCAGAAATCACAAAATTGCTAGAAGTCTTTGAAGTTAAAGGCAATATCTAGTCTGCCCTATTCTCTTTCAGATCTCCCATTCTGCAGATGGGATTACTAAAATGTACAGAGGAGGTTACTCAGTCTAAAGTCAAATAGGATAAGAATAGAAAAATAAATAAAAACCACAAAGCATGCATGATCAGCAGGTCAAATCTGGATGCCCTTAATTTGGTAACAATCAATGTATTGAATGATGCAGGTAAATTGGCTATTTTGATAGATGCCCACAGATATAAAGTGTGAATGTTTGCCTAGCCCACCAAAGTGATGTTCAGATAAACTAATTAAAGTTTGAAAACTGTTCTGCAAATATAGGGTGCTGGAAGGGTGGTAAGCGTCATTACTATTCAAATTAATACCAAATCTCACCTGTTCCACAGAGCTATATAAATGTAAAATAGATTCATTTCATTTTCTTCAGCTATTTCCTGCCTCCAATCTTTAACATCTGATCTTAGGACTCTTTAATATTTTATCCAAATGACTTAAAGAATCAAAAGAGAAAAACAGATCCCTGGAACTGACAAACAGTGAAGCAAACCCTAATGTCCTCACCAGGGTTGTGATACACTGACAATATCCAAATTTCACATAAAAACATGGAGGGTTACTTTGGAAAAAATGCATCTTATTTCCCCTAGCCTCAGGAACAAATACAAAGAACTGAGGAAAGGGAGTGACATTTTTATTTTAATGACTAACTTTTTTTGACAGCTTATGCTGTATGGCAGATAGTATCTAATTAAATTCTCACTATGACCCTATGATGCTGATAATCTTATAACCTGCAACTTCTTAAGCTAATGAGGAAACTGCACCTCAGAGAGGTTATGCATTTTTCCCAAGATTACATAGCTCAATGTAGTGGTGATGAGAGATGCAAATCAGATTTCAAAGATAAGATTTTAACAATAAATAATACGCCCCTCACCCAGTATTTTATTTTATAATCATCTATCTCATGCTCTTAACCAATAATTAACACTAAGTAGCAATTAGGTAATGTTGGGGAGTAAGAACTGTCCCCTCAAAGGTCCTTCTAGTTGGACTAAGAATCAAATTGACAAGAGACAGATTTACAGAAGAAAATCAAATTTAATAGGACTACATACAAGGGATTGACATGGGCATGGAAATTCCAAAGACAGTCAGGCAAGATGAGGTATGTATGTCATACTGAACCAAGGAGAAGAGGGCAGGGACTTGGAACTTCAAAAGAAAGGAATGTACTTCACAGAGCGATAAGAAGAGAAGAGGTTTGGTAATTAGATGTTAGCCCTACCATACAGATGGGTCACCCAGATAAAATTCACCTCTGTTAATAACCCTTAGTCTGGGAAAGACCTACAATTTAGATTTTTCTGTGTGGTTACAGGAAGACAAATTTCTCTTGAGCCCACAGGGTCTCGGGGCCTTCAGCTCAAAATAATCCATGTGCCAAAGTGGCACATACGGTGGTGGTGGGTTCTGTCCTGAGCTCCTTCTGTAACAAGACTCAAACAGACCTGTGAAACTCTGGATGCAGCACCCTAACTTTTTAGATTAGAATACTGAGGTCAATAATATTAATTAAATTAACTGTCCAAGGTATGATCAGAACTTAGTCTCCAGAGTGAAATGAGAACACACAACTAGTAGCCTTGTGACTTTTTTCCTCTTCAATAGAAAGAGCTGCATGCTTCTTAAATAATTTTACCCATATTGATAACCATTTGGGAGGTAGGTAGGTAGGAAGGAAGGAAGGAAAGAAGGGGAGGGGAGGAAGAAAAGAGGGAGGGAAGGAAGGAAGGAAGGAAGAAGAAGAGAAGAGAAAGAGAAAGAAGAAAAGAGGAATTGGGGATAGGGAGATGGGAGAGAGGAGAAAGGGGAATGGAAAGGAGGAGTAGAAGAAAGGGAGAGGTTAAAAAAAAGGTGAGGAGAAGAAAGGGATGTAAAGTAAAAGAAAGAAAATGGATTATATTATCTAATTACTAGAAAAGCTGTCTCAATCTTTTATGCTGCCTTGGTTGTTATTCCATAATTCCATTTAAAGGCTCAAATATCATACCTCTATTGTATAAGAAAATGTGCTAGACAATTAATGGAAAGTACAAGAAGCACAATCAACACATCTGCCCTCATTTAACCTACGTAACAATGAAAAGACAATTTTTTAACATATGGTCAGTGACTGAATAAAGCACCTTACATTTCGAAGTTTATGGAACTGTAGGATAAATTTTCCATTCTTCTAAAACCAAAAGTAAAGGGATGCACTCTTATAAAACAATAAAACAACAATGCAAATTCTCCTCTTACTAAGATTCAAAGAGTAGAAAATTAAAAAAATAATGCTGCTACCAGAATTATTTTTGGCTCTTCTTTTCTTAAAAAAAAAAAAAAAAAAAAAGGCGCTAAACTGCAAGTTTCAAATTTCCATATGCTTTGTCTGAATCTCTAAACTAATTTCTCTCATGTAACACATAAATTAACCAGCTACTTCTCTAATGCACCAGGAAAAGGCCAATGAAATTATAAATATAGCACCTAGCACAATGCCTAATAATGGGTTGTCCCAAAATTTCATTACATGAAAAAATAAATGAGCGTGTGTAGCAAAGATTTCTACCTGATCCATTTTCCCCTTTTTCCAGGGTCCTATGCTAAATATTTCCCAGCTTATCATGCATAACCAAAAAAGGTCATGTGCCTGAAGTCCAACAAATGTGAATGGAAGTAAAGCCTTGCTATAAAATCTCTCACAATGGGGCACCTGGGTGGCTCAGTCAGTTCCACCTTCCACTCAGGTCATGATCCCAGAGTCCTGGAACTGAGCCCCAAACTGGGCTCCCTGCTCAGCGGGAATCCTGCTTCTCCCCCTCCCACTCCCCCTGCTTGTATGCTCTTTCCCACTGTCTCTCTCTCTGCCAAATAAATAAATAAAATCTTAAAAAACAAACAAACAAACAAAAACATTCTCACAAGCTACCTCAAGTTACTTCCCTCACCCTGACTGGAATGGTGATGCTCAGAATCATTTCAGAAAGCATATCTTGAAGAGGCAAAACTCTTACCTGCCTTGATCACTTGGGAACTATGTAGATCACATGACCAACTTCCTCCCACACTCCTGGACATGGAACCACTCTGGATTTTTATGAACTTGAGAAATAAAATTCTATTTTATTGAGTCAATGCATTTTGGGCCTATTTAATTGCATCTATTTATCTTACCCCAAATTAATGCAGTGGGTAATCCTACAATTCAAGTCCCAAACCACACTGTGGCATGTAGGTTTTACACCATATATATTTTCCAAATAATGAAAGAGCAAGCAATTGTTCCATTTCATACCAACAATGTAAGAAACTATGACATGATCACAACAGCGGGAACACAGTAGTGGGAACTCATCCTTCTAAAAATCCGTTCTTTTGGAAAAAGAAACCTTTATGTTGGCAATGTATCTGGCTTTTTTTTTTTTTTTAAACAAGCATTTTTATTTTTTTTTAAGATTTTATTTATTTGTTAGAGAGAGGGAGAGAGCAAGCACAGGCAGACAGAGTGGCAGGCAGAGGCAGAGGGAGAAGCAGGCTCCCTGCCAAGCAAGGAGCCCGATGTGGGACTCGATCCCAGGATGCTGGGATCATGACCTGAGCCGAAGGCAGCTGCTTAACCAACTGAGCCACCTAGGCGTCCCTGTATCTGGCTTTTTATGCAAATTCATTATATCGTAAATATTCCAGGAAACTTGAGTTTACAGTAGTTTTTGTTTTTTGTTTTTTGTTCTTTTTTTAGACACTCAAATCTAAAATTAGAGTGTTAGTGTGCAAAGACAATGAAAACTGCCCAACCTTTCCTGTGAAGATATCAGATCTCCAGAGAGGAAAGCTCTAACAGTGTACAGCGACAACACATCCCTTGGTGAGTTAACAACCTGTGTGTGGATGAAGGAGAGAGAGAGAAAAAGACGGTGCCTTGCAGATACAACCAATCATTCTATTAATACTCTGTATAATGAAGCATAGTCCAAGATGGCTATGTGTGACATGCAAGCTATCTGGCTGGGCTTCCGATCAGAGAGAAGTGCCATCAGCAATGCTACCTTCTGTTTAAAAAGAAAAATCACCGGATATAGCCTCTAGAAACTGGATAAGAGCTCTCAAGTCATTTTTTTCAATATGTTAATACAGCTGATGCTTTCACTGTCTCAGAACTGTATACCGATGAATAATGAAGTAATCCATGGTCAGCACACAATCAAGGTGAAAGGACACAGCAAACATTAAAAGTGGAAATATTACCTCATATTAAATGTTAATCATACATTTTTTTTAACTTACAAATGGCCCCTTACACAAAATATACAGAAACTTGGAAATTGCGAAAATTGAGATATAGGAATTCTCAAGGTAAAAAAGACTTAAAAAAAAAAGACAATTGTGGACAGTGCTTATTCCATCCAGAATATTTTATCTCAAAGACTGCCTGGTGATATACAAATACTTTAACTTCAAAGGCCAACTTCAAATATCTCTCCTTTGAAGCCTTTCCTAACTTGCTCATAGCTCCCCCAGCCTAAAAGGGAAAGGTATCTATCTTTTGTGGGCTCCCATAGCTCTTGGTTCTTACGATTAAATATATCCTCCTCTTCCTCCCCCTCCTCCTCCTTCTCCTCCTCCTACTCATCATCACCACCCTTAGTATTTATCTGGCACTTTTAGGAATCTCACATAGGCCAACATTCTGATTTGGATTAGGGAACAAATAATAAAAATTATTCTAATTAAATAGTTCAGCAAAAACAGAACCACACCATACACTGTTTTCTACATGGCTCATAGATTACTGATGTCTTTAAATTTGTAGGAAACCCACAACACAACCCTGGGACTATAATATCTTATCCAAAAATTAGCACTCTATTGTCCTTTAGTAACAGAATAACAGATGTTTATCTCGTGTTTTTATTTTTCCTGAGTAGTAGAAAATAGCTTTCTTATAAGGTAAGCATCCCTCTATGCTTCAATAAATAGCCAAATAAGAAAGGAAAATAAACCAAATATTACACTGGAAGTAAACAGCCAAGGGGTTG
>RCUC01114975.1:0-10656 GCA_003697995.1 Taxidea taxus jeffersonii
GGGGGAAGGAAATCAGTTCAAAGTGGGTACTGGTGTGGAGAGGGGCTGGGAGCCAGAGCAGAGCCCTGGGAGGCAATGCGAGCAAGTCCCCATGGCAGAGTTGGGGCAGGGGCCGCGGGGCGTCCACCATCCTGTCCCCGGCGGTGCTGGTAGGCCTGCGGTGGGTGGCCCGCCGGTGTCTAAAGGCCCTGTTCCTTTGTCCCCGGAGCCCCTGCCGGCCCCTCGTGCACCCCAGAGCCCTGCCGCCTACACATCTGGCCGCAGCCCGCACTGTTTCAGGGCCTGTACCCTTGCTTCGTGGGAGCAGTAGGTCCACACTGGCGGGAAGCATTCCCAGGCCTGCAGCCAGAGGACGGAGGAAGGGCCCAGGGCATGTGCTGCAGGAGGCCGGCGAGTGAGGGCCGAGGACTCCACAGCTCAGGAACGGTCCTTTCTCTGCGGGATTCTGGCATGCCCATCCCTCTTCAGCGGCACCTGTGGCCACCGGCACCACGGCGATGCGTGATGCCAGCCCCGTCCCTGAGCCCCTGCTGGTTGATCCCGTCCCCTTGCTGGCTTCCCAAAGCCCTGGATGCTAAAACCTCTTCAGGAAGAGGAGAAAATGGGCCTGTTCCCACAAGTTCCTGGCCCCACCTGTGGACGGGGTCCTTACCCTGGGCGCTCCTGCTGTGCAAGAGGGCGTCCGAGGGGTGGGGGCTCAGGGCATGCGGAGCTCCCGAGATGCACCCGTGTGGTGGTTCCCACCCCCAGCACCACCGGGCCACCGCCTGAGCCGGGCAGGTCTCCGTCCCAAACGTTCCATTTCATCAGGACTCCCCCCCCAGGGGCGGGAGCGGCCCACGGAGGGTGTCCGCCCCCACTCATGAGTGCTCACCTGCCTGCTCGCCCCTCTCCCCCCCGCACCTCACCCTCCCAGGCAGTGAGCTTCCTGCCCTGGCAAGCCGCCAGCAGCCCGGGAGCCCGTGTCTGCCTGCGGGTGGCTCTGTGGGCCCGCCTGGCCCCACTTGGCTGGCAGCCAGGTCCCAGCGGCCGCCCCTCCCTGGCAAGAGCCCTCGGAAGGGCCTGGAACAAAGCAGGCCTCTGGGAGGGGCCTGGCTCAGCAACGTGGAGGCCCCAGCTGGCCCAGCACCTGGCGGGAGGCCCAGCATCAAGGTGGATGGAACCCCTGAGGGGCTGCCCACAGGCCTCTTGCAATGACACACACCCTCCCCAGGGAGCCCCAAGGCCCTCAACTGTCCCCCAGGGGCTCCTGTGCTGGTACCCCCGATGCTGCCCCCCCTTGCACCGGAAGGGCAGAGGGTCCGCAGCCGGGGCTGCTGGGGGTGGCCGGCCCCGTGGACACAGGCCCTCCGGTTTCCTCCAGGCCCACACGGCACCAGGAACGCACCCTGTCCGGGGTCTGTCGGGGAGCGGCGCAAGCGACTGAGACGCAGTGGGTCAGTCAGGAGAGGAGGCCTGTGCACGCCCGCCCACCCGCGTGGGGGACCGTGTCGTCGTGGAGCCACAGCCACGAACAAGCAGCGACGTGAAGCGACATCTTGCTTGGGGAGAAGCCGCAGCGTGGGGGCTGAGGGCCCAAGAGAGACGTGCTTGCCAGGCATACGCAGCCTCCAGAGGGGCCTGAGGACTGCAGCACGCGGCCCGGGCTGGACCCCGGACTCGCTGAAACCCTGGCCTCTCCTCGTCAGGGTGGGAGTCTGGTCTAGACGCACCCTGCCCGGTCCCAGCAGGTCGCCCCTGCGGGCCCCACGCACCTCTGAAGGCAGAGGGGCAGGCCCACAACTGCCAGCCCCCGACCGTGGCCTCCAGGACACGATGCTCCTGCCTGCCCTTTGCCCTGCCCCGCAGGCTTGGGATGGGCCCCGGGACTCCTCGTGGGTCCCTCACATATGGGGGTCACCCCCAGACCCTCGACCCACACCCCTGCCACGTCCCCTCACGGGAGCAGAGTGTGTGCTCCTGAACGCACCCCCTCCTCCCGCCTAGACACGGAAACTTCTCCAGAAGCATGTTCCTGAAGTTAAGGGAGATTCCTGAGCTGCATGTCCGGCCGCCAGGCCTGCTCGTGCCTCCCGCAGCTCCACGGGTGTGGGCTTCGCCTGACTGTGCCCGGGGCTCGGGGAGGGTCCGCGAGCCCCCGCCTACGGAGACCGAGGGAGCTCCGCAGACACAGGACAGCTCGCCAGCCGGACCCTGCGGAACACTGCTTCGCTAGACAGCACGACGCCACCGCTAAGTAGTGTCACAACCCGGCGTGCCACGTCACCGGCTGGAGTGCCTGCTGGCCAGGCCCAGCACCGCCGCTCACCAGCGGCCCCTCCTGGCCCTGCCTCCTGTTGAGACCCTGGGAGGCCAGCAGCCTGGAGCCACCCGGCGACTATCCAAGTGTTCCAGAACGGCCACCGTCCCTTGTCACAGACGGGGACACCGTGGCGCTGGGCCGCCTGTGGGAGAGCGGAGATGGTGGAAGGCTTCCTGTGGCCTCCAGCCCGTGCTCTGCCCTGGTCCGTGGGGGGCGGCCAGGGAACGGGTGAGGGTGGGCCACAGAGGTGTGCGCGGAGGGCACAGCCGGCTCTGGGGGTGGGGGCCCGCGGCGGACCCCAGCTGCCCCGCCATCTGCCATCCGCGGGTAAACCGGAAGAAAACCGTCAGGAAACCAGAGTGCCTCCCCAAGACCACGCAGAACCTCCGTGTCCCAACAGGACTTAGGCCTGGTCATGTCTGCTCCGAAACCAAAACGGACGGAGTGGGACAGGAAGGCTCCCCCGGGGCAGGAGCCCCACGTCCACATCTCCCCTCAGGGCAGGTGTTCAGAGTCTCCCTGTGTCAGGGCCACAGCACAGGCCACGGCTCCCAGAGCTGCTGCCTGGGCAGGGGAGGGGGGATGAATAGCGCCTCAGGGCCCCAAGCCTGCCCTTCCCTCCCTCCTGTCTTCTCCCCTCCCACTCTCCCCTCCCCTCCTGTTCTTCCCTTCCCTCCCATCATCTTCCCTGCCCCCACTCCCTTCCTCTCCTCTGCCCTCTTGCTCTTCCCTCCCCTCCCCTCCTCTTCTCTCCCAGAGAGGCAGCTGCCAGGGAGCTGAGCTCACCTGCTCTCCCCCTGAGGCCACAGTCCCCCGAGGGCCTGGGCAGGGGTGGAGCTCCACAGGGGCGGGCGCAGGCCTGGGCTGCGGGAAGGTCCCCTGTGAAGCCTGAGGGTGGTGAGCTGGACGAACATCCCAGCGGCCATGGCCACGGCCACACCCTCCACCATGGTGACTTCTCCCCGGAGCCTCATCGCATGCTGGTCCCACAGGGATCTGAGCGGCCTGGGCTGGTGACCGCAGGAGGAGGGGCTCCAGGTGCACATCCTTGCCCCAGCCCTGCTCAGGGAGCTCACCAAACCGCATCCCACGGGCCCCGGCGCCAGCATCTCCCGCAGAGGGGGCCCCGGCCCTCAGGACCACGGGCAGGGCAGCCAGCTTCCCCTACGAAAACAGGGCCTGGTGCTGACTCTTGCCGCTGTCGGGCCACTGGCCTCAGACTGGGCTCCGAGGAGCTGCCCGTGAACGTCATGGTCTAGCTTCTCGCATGTGGGGTGTGGGGCGAGCGTAGGAAAGCGTGTCGTGCCCTTTGTCCACTGCCTCTCCTGAGTGCCCACTGCGGCCTGTGCCCGGGGGAGAGCAAGGACGGCCCACGATCCACAGATGGGGCACATGTCTGTGGCGTGGGCAACACAGCGATGGCCTGGTTGGGGCTTGCACCGCAGACAGCATCTGCCCCTCAACAGACACGGAGACTGAATCCTACGGCAGCTGAGTGTCTGGCTTGAGGCTGAGAGGAAAAGAAGGCCTTTTCCTGGTTTAATAGCTTCCTGCTGTCCATCCATTTCTCATGTATTTGTTTAAAAGCCTCCAGTGGCGACAGGAGGCAGCGGCGCTCTGGGCTCTGGGCGCAAGGCGAACTCCAGTGCCGCGATGGCAGGGGTGGAGCGGGGCGAGGATGGGGGCTGGGAGACAGGGGCAGCCTCACCCTGCAGGGGGACCCTCCGCAGCAGCCCTGACGCCCCCTCCCGCCTCCAGGGAGGCCCGAGGCCTGGGAGGCTTTGGGTCCATGCATTTCCAACCACTGCAGAGTCAGGAGTCACGGAGGGGAGGCCGGGAGGCCCAAACAGCCGAGGGGCGCCGGGCCCTCCTGGCACGCTCCCCCGGACACCCAGGCCGGGAGAAGCCCAACGGGTTTCAGGCTAGAGAGTCGGTCATTTCTGTAACTGGCCAGGAAAATCACCCCTTATTATGAAGGCAATGTTCTGCTTGGAATGGGCTTTATTCCATAACATTTCCCTAATGCAATGATATTTCAGCAAATGCGACTGAGGTCATGGGTGACACTCCATTCCATCGCCCGACCCGTCTCCCCCAGCGATCAGCGGCGGGGACATGAGCGGGACAGAGCCGAATGGTGGGCGTGCATGGTGTTCCCATGATCGGAGTTACAAATAATCTCTGAATCCTGCCCTAAACACCTAGCAACACGTAGGCATTCCTCACCTCAAAGTCGGGCCTGTGCAATTGCTTTAAGAAAGTCAGATGCAGGAAGGTAGCGCGTCGGCGTAGGACCGGTGGGGCGAACCGAATGTCTCTGTGTGAGTCAACATGTGATTACCCCAGGAGCAGTGTCGCAGCATCCAACAGCCCCCCTCAAGACGGGCCCTTCAGAGCCCCCCTGACATGCCTGCCCAGGACGGTCTGCATGTCCGGGGGAAGGTCTCCATGTTTGGGGATGGTCTGCGTGTCCAGGACCCTCTTCCTTGGGGAGCCTTAGTCCTGGGCTTGCCCTGACCCTGCAGGAAACCCACTGGGTCAGCCCAGGGCCACCTCAGAATGGGAAGGGGATCCCCTGGGGCACACCCAGGAATAACTCCCCATGCCTTTGCTTAAAACAAAAACATTAAATGAGTTGATGTTTTTTATTTATTTTTTATGTTTTTATTTTTTTTAAAGATTTTATTTATTTATTCGACAGACAGAGATCACAAGTAGGCAGAGAGGCAGGCAGAGAGAGAGGAGGAAGCAGGCTCCCCGCTGAGCAGAGACCCCCAATGCCGGGCTCGATCCCAGGACCCTGAGATCATGCTCTGAGCCGAAGGCAGAGGCTTTAACCCCCTGAGCCACCCAGGAGCCCCTGAATTGATGCTTTTTTAAATGCAGATAAAACAATAATTCAAATTCAGTGGTTCCTGAACTCTAATGTGATCTGGTTGTTGTCCTCTCCAGCCTAATACAGAAACCGCCAGAGAGTGACTTCTGTGCATGCCACAGCTGAAGGCTGCTGGTGGGGCCAGAGGTGCTGTCCCAGGGGAGCAGTTTCCCCAACGACCCCCCTGGAGACCCTTCCTGTGGGGAGGCCCCTTTCAGGAGCTGGGCAGCTGCTGGGGCAGAGCGTGCAGTCAGATGGACACACACCCCTCGAGGTGGAGGAGGGCCCTGGGTCTGAGGGAAGACGGGACCTCCTGAGGACGCACCTGCCCGAAGCCAACAGCCCCTGCTCCTTCCATGGTGAGGCGCAGACGAGTCTTCTCTGCTGGGCCGCGCAGTGCCAGACACTCACTCTTCGCCGTTTTTCTGTCTCCAGAATTTTCTTTCTTGTAAACATCCTGGAATTCCTGTTGGAAACAGATGGGCAGCAACTGGATGCCTGGAGGGAGAGCCGGCCCGGCTGACCCTGTGGCCCCCTCCCTGCCCCGCACAGGTCCTTGCCTTCCCTCTTCACGGAGCTGCTGGGCCCTGGTGCCCATGGGGCCTTCACAGAGCTGGGTTCTCAGTGCATCGAGGAGAACACCGGGGACTGGGCGGGGGGACCCCCGAGATGCTCATGCAGACATCTCTTCACAGACATGTGGACAGGACGGTCGGTGTCCGTACATGTGGACACACCGAATGCTCAGACCCGAGTCGAACAGGTTCCTCGGCGCTGAGGCCGTGGCACCGGCTGCGGTGTTCCAGGATGCAGCGTGCCGAGGCTGGACCCCCAGTCGGACAGCTCTTGTCTCTGAACCCGCTGCTCGGGGCTCACCCCGCCAGGCCTCCCAGAGGGCCCTGCTCCAGGTGACACGGGGTGCTTGGGGAGGGACACTGCCTCCTGCCCAGCCCCAGCATCCTGACCACAGTCATACCCGGCCAGCACCCCAGAGGAAGACTGCAGAAGCCCTATCCCCACCAGCAGACCCTGCTGGGGTGATGGGCCTTCCTGGGGCACCCAGGGCTGGGTGTGTGGGCTGGGGGACCCCACCCTGACACCGTTCTTTAAGCAGAGTCTCAGCCAAAGACGGCAGCACAAGGTGGGCTGGTCCTCGTTCCCTGGAACTCCCAGGATGGTGACTGACCAGCCAGGGTCCCCAGGACTCAGAGCCCCATGTCCCAGGCAGCCCTGGTGGTGGGCACCCTAGATAGCTGGTCACCTGCTCATCAGACCCCTGAGTGCCCTAGCCTTGGAGGTGCTGTCCCGGCCTCCTGGCACCCCAGGGAGCTGAGGGCAAGAAGGGGAAGTTCCCTCTAGGACAGGGATGCCTGGTGATGTTCTGACGTCCTCTTCCCTGCAGCCTGGTGTGGGAGCATCCCTGACCATCCAAAGCAAGCCCCACAGTGGAAATTCCTTCTCTCTGGATTCCAGCCCTCAGAGGTCAAGGTATTTCCGTGCCGGGCTGCCCAGAGGACCCTTCCAGTCTCTTCCAGACTCTGGTGGTGCCGGCAGCCCTGGCTTTGACCACGGGTCCCTATCTCTGTCTCCGTCTTGTGGCCTCTCCATGTGGAGTCTGTGGCATCCGTCCTCCTAGGAGGGTGCCAGTCCTGTCCTCTGGGCCCACACTAACCCAGGATGACGTCCTCTGAGCTCTTTATACCTGCAGAGACCTGAGGTTCCTGGTGGACATGAGTCGGGGCCACTGCTCAGCACAGCGCACCGTGTATCCGCAACCTGTGCCCCCACCCCGTAGGCCAGTCTCTCTCTGCGGTCTGAGGACCACTTGATCAACTGTGGGGTTCGTCCAGGCACTGTCTGCAGAAAGGCCACTCTGAACCCCAAACCCTGAACAGCAAATGTCCTGAGACATCCCGTCTGTAGCCTCCGGGAGCGTGGGCTGGCCACAGGCTGCAGGGCATGGCTGCTAGAGCAACCCCCGGTGCCCCGGGTACCACACGGGGTCTGCTCCCTGCTCAGCGCACTGAGGGACCCCATGGCCTCTTGCACAGATCTCACCCGGGACAGCAGGTAGCCAGCGCTGAGTGGCATTCCAGAGCTTGTATCCTCTGTGTCCAGGGAGCCTCGACCCGGCCCACCACCCCAGAGATCAGAAAGCTGCACACGGGCCGTCTGGCAGACAGTGTGGGGGACGCAGCAGTCAGTGCTCTGTAATCCATCCATCAGTGTCCTTTGGTGAGGAATGTCACCACCTCTGAGGTAGTGACCTAAAGAGCCCTGTTTGGACCCGGACCCGCCACCACCGCTGTTTCTGACGGCGCTGGCTTCTCTTCTACAGGCTCATGCTGATGCGAGACCCATGGCAGGCAGCAGGTGGGCTCTTGGGCTCTGGTGGGGACAGCAAGACAAGGTGACAACAAGACGGCAGTGAGGCCATGCCCCCCAGCCAGTTGCAGCCCTAACTTGCTGGTCGATGGCAGCTAATCCTCTCCTGAGGTCTAGGGCAGGGTCCTTCGGTCCTCAGTCTCCAATACCCACCTTACCCCCTGCACGGCTGGACCCCAAGGCCTTGGGCAGCACATCCTGCAAGGTCCCAGCCATCCAGGATGCTCAGAGAGGGCCACGCAGCCCCTTCCCCCAGCTCAGGGCCAGCCCACCCCCCACAGCCCTGCTCCAGGCCCTCTCCCTCCTGGAACTCCAGCCTTGGGGGTGCCAGGAGGGCTGCAGGCCCTCTGCGGGGAGGATGGAGCTGACCCCTGAGGCTTCGCAGATGTCCCTCTCGGTCCCCACCCCTGGGTGCCCAGGGATGGCTGTCGCCCGTCAGATTCAAGGCGAGAGCTGGCACATCCACCACGGGGGCTGCTGGTCAGTCCATCCTGTTTGCTGCAGGTCCGCAGGGGACCTCTTGGCACCACACACTTTATCCACTCAGGCCCCACGGGAATCGCCCCCGTCACCCCAGGTCAGGGCCTGAGGTAGGAAAGCTGGTACTTAGACCAAGCACCTCTCCTTGAAAGGCAGACCCTCCCCACGACCCCACCTTGCCTGCACCGTTAGGGCCAGCGATCGGGGCCGCTCCTGGAGCCTGCTGCCGGAAGCCCCAAAAGTCACAGGACACAAGGGTGGGGATAATTCTCTTTTCCGTTCTAACCGAAGGAAGGGATTTTATTCTCTCTGGTTTACCTCTGTAATTTAAATTTAGTTCTAAAACCGTTAAACGCATTTTTTATTTTACATAAAGCTCACAGGAATAGTAGAGAGTTCCCCCAGCCCCCCACCCGGGACGGCTGCTGCTGACGCCTCGCGCCGTGATGGGCACAGCCCCCCACGCCCAGCCGCAGCACGCGGGATGGAACAGGACCCACACGCGATTCGCGTTTCCTCAGCAGCCCCGATGTCGTCCTACTGTCCAGGGCCCTGTCCGGGCAGGGTGGCACCCCACGGGGCTGCGGGCGTGGGGCTGGTGTCCTGAGGAGCCGCCCTGCACGGAGCCACCCCCGGAGGGAGGGTGCGTGCTCCCTCCTGGGGGGCGGAGACCCCCTGAACGATTTCCAGGTCTTCTACAGACGGTTCTCTCCTAACTCACTTCTCACGCAACCGCTGAGCCACGCAGGACGTCATTTTTGGACTTTGTTAAAGACAGTCCAGCGTCTTCCCCAAGGAAACATGGGGCAGCACCTCCCTCCCACTGGCTTTGTGCCAACGGGAGCCCCTCCCTCCCCAGCAGCACTTTCTCCCCCATCTGCTCCCCATGCGCCCTGGGGCGCTGTGCCCCCTGAGCCCACCCTCCTGGGCGCCCGTCGCACCAACCCCCTCCCCACCCAGCATCCCTCTAGCTCCAGTCCATGCCAGCACGTGAGAATGTAGAGCCCACAGCGGGTGCTCGACGACGGTCGGGGGAAGCTTGCGCCCACCGGTTCGGACCATGCCAGCCAGCTCCAGCTCCCCATGCTGTGTCAAGACCCATGAGGGGCCAAGGGCACCCACTGACCAGCCAAGGTGGTCCTCACGGTGTGGTGGGCGGCAGCCCAAGGCAGGGCCTCCAGATCACAGATGAAGGACATCATTCCCGGGCTGGTGGCACCAAACACCCTTACGCGGGGCTCAGCGTGGGGTACGCAGCCTGCCCTTGACCACAGCAGCCACCGCGCTGCCCTCGGTGTCCCCACCTGAGAAATGGGCTTCCTGAGCCCTCAGCTGCCCCAAGCTCTACATGGCCCCAATGTCGCTCAGCACGTGTGTGCAGAGTGTCCCTGCGGCCGTCTGTGCTGGGAGTTGTGCCTTTCTCAGATCCCAGGGAGTAGGGCCATGGACGGGCTGGCAGTGGAGCCCCCCGGGGTGAAAAGACAGACCCCAAGGAGGCCCTGGGCCTCCAGCAGATGCGAGTCAGATTCCAGCCGATTGGAGGCCCCACGGGACAGGCAGGCAGGAAGAGGAGATGGCGAGGCCATGTGCACGCCTCCAGGAGGTGGGGGCCCTCTGCTCCGTCCCCTTCTGGACCCTAGCTCTCCCCAGCAGCCCCATGAGGACCGGCCTCTGCCTGGGGCTGGTCGCAGAGATGCCCACGTGTCCAAGGCCAGCCCCACACCTCCAGCATCCTCTGTGCCACAAGAGCATCCCAGGCGCAGCAAAGGCTCTCCTGTTGGGAACGGCCTGCAGGGTTGGCCCCACTGCAGACAGGCAGAGCCTCGGGCGCCTGGGCCACATGGAAGGTTGGGCTCCAGCTCCCAAGGAGCCCCAGGCCCCCGGGGTCTCGTGACCAAGGTCCCTTCTCTGGGGTCTCCGCATGGTGTGTGTGTCTCTGCAGGGCTCATCCTGGAGGGGGACGCCCACCTAGGAGTGCCTGCGGACTTATGCTTTAGGACCTCAGGCCCCGGGGGAGCGTGAGAAGTTCCCATGGGCTTGGTGTCCAGGAGCGGCGGTGTGGGAGGGAGCGAGAACCCTAATCCAATATTCCCTCTGCCCGTGAGGGCCGCACGCTAAGGGCTGCTTTCTCTTAATCAACTCAGGCCCTGAGTCCTTTCAGCCTCGCAACTTTAAAAGAAACATGTGTCTTTCCAAATTAGCTTTGTACCTAAGAATAATAAGGCCATGAGAGTCGTATTAATTAGCTTACAGTGAGCTCTAGGAACGCACTTGCGTGTTGTTTGATTACTGCAAAGGGAGTCAACATCCATTAAGCGGACAGGATGCTCCAGGCCCCTGGCGCGTCTGGACGCCCCCGCTACTCTGCACAGAGCCCTTCCGCGGGGAGCCGGGCGCACAGGCCGGAGCGGGGCATGCGGCCGCTGCCCAGGGGCAGCCACAGCTCTGGGATCTGGAACCACCTGGCTTTTTTCCCTCGCGTCTGCCCCCACATCCGTGGCAGAGATCAGGTGCAGAATCTGTCTGAGGAACGTGCCATGCCCCGAAACGTCCTGGAGAAAACCCTCCCCGAAGGGCGGATTCTCAGAGAACGGGGATCGCACTAGAAGCGCGA